>JAWQFJ010001482.1:7500-13509 GCA_034096865.1 Theodoxus fluviatilis | reverse complement strand
CCCATATGTGTCTCGCACACCCTATTCACATTTATCCTATTGTATTGGCCTATACAACGAGCAAGGTTTTGGCAAAAATTCCACCATGCACGTGTAGTATGCAGGCCGACACGGTCAAGGGAGACGTTCAGTGGGAAACCTTGCTTGTAGGAAGTGCAACTGCAGTGATCAAGTCTGCTGTTTTGTTTGATGCACCATGGTGTGTGTGGTTGCTACTCGGACCAACTTCGCTTTCCCTCCATTTATCCATATAAAATGTCCCCCGACCCGCAGGTTCCATAACTTCAGCAATCTCACGCCTCATAAAAATTATATAAAAAGAATGGAAACGGAGGCAAACACAGCACATATTGATGGACATATTTGGATCCTTACGACTCGTACGAGATTTCATGACGGTGAAAGGTGCATTCTTTCCTTCGACTGTGCAACTCGCGTCGTAGTAAGTAAATGAAAAAATTAATGATCTCCGCAGAACGTTCAGCTCTAAACAATCCAGTCCACACTTGCATTTGGTCTTTCCTACTCTCCAAAGATCGGGGGGGTAACTTTACTAACTTATTATGACGGGGAGAATACGGATGAGATGAAGTCTTTAGTTCGGCCATGCCGCCATTGATTGGATTGGATGGATGGTGTTTTACGGCCGATCAGCCTTCGTAGGCTATATGAGGCCATTAAGCACGAAAATCACTAGAACAGTTGGGAGCAAACGCAAATCAAGTCACGGTGTTCCTAGTTATTCACCTCTTACGAATCGCATAGGGAGACGCGGTGGGTCAATTCTTACCCAGAACCCACAGGGGGACCATGCCGCCATTATCGCAAGCACGATACATGTATGTGTACTTACCGTCACCGTAACTTGGTCGTCAGCCAGGATCAAAGCGGCATATACGCACGCAAGTTCGTCAGAAGATGCCATTGTTTACTGCTGTATGTTTTTTGAAAACTGATGTTTTCTGAGATTAGCGTAGGCTGTCGGATACGACCTAAGCCACGAATGGGGCGCTACGCTTTCCTCAGATTGACGCAAGGAAAGAGACCGGAACAAGGTGGCAGTCGTTCCATTTCCCTTTTTCACGACATCAAAACAATCGAGCAGAAAATTTTTATATATAGATTCGTACACTTTTTCATGAGCTCGATAGTTTTATAGCTTGTAAATTGATAATTATTTGCATCTTTATAATGTTACGACATACGGCTCACGCGTCCACTCAGTAAACATGGCGTCTCCCGTGCGGTTTGTGTGGGCTGTGCTGGCCTCTATTTTCGCCTGCTTCTACGTAACTACTGTCAGAGCAGACGACGATCGTGGCGCTGTAGTGGTGTATACAACCGAAACATTCAAGGATGAACTCGTGGGGAAAAAGAACTTTGTGATGTTTTATGCGCCATGGTAAGTTACCGGTTATGTGACAGCCGATCGAAGCTTGATCGATATACGTGATGTGGCAATGTTCATCGACGTGTTCGTGCACTCACCGCAGTGTGTTGTCAAGTACCGAGATTCACATCTTGCCTGTGCTTTGCTATGGATGGTCAATTTGTCTGTCGTGCCAAATGTTACGATTTCTCGACACCTGAAGCTTCTATGGCATAGACTATGCTCGATCGAGTCGTCGAAATAGGCACAAGGTTGACTTCCTCTTACTTGCAAATGCAGTCTCCACGCTGACAACATTTCTGATTTCATGAACGTTCTATTTTGCAGGTGTGGTCACTGCAAGAGACTGGCACCAACCTGGGATGAGCTCGCCAAGAAATACAACAGCAATCCGGATGAGCTTCCCATCACCATAGCCAAAGTAAATTGAAGTCACGCGCACACACGCACCCACACTCACTCACACTTTCACTCACTCACACTTTCACTCACTCACTCACCCACCCACCCACCCATACACCCACCCACCCACCCACCCATACACCCACCCAACCTCTCACCCACCCAACCTCTCACCCACCCACCCAACCTCTCACCCAACCTCTCACCCACCCAACCTCTCACCCATCCACTCATACACTCTCCCACTCTCCTTGTCTCTTTCTCTCTGTGTCACTCAGTGTCTCTGTCAGTCTGTGACTGTCTGTCGTGACCGTCCGCCCGTCCCTCCCTCCCTCCCTCCCTCCCTCCCTCCCTCCCTCCCTCCCTCCCTCCCTCCCTCCCTCCCTCCCTCCCTCCCTCCCTCCCTCCCTCCCATATATTTCCTCATGTTTGCTGATGACATAGTACTCCTATCCACCACTCCAACAGTTCTACAGTGCCAGATTAATAGCCTACAGGTAATATCCAAAGCGCATGGTCTAACCGTTAACATTGACAAAACTAAAGTAATTTTTTTCAACATGGGGGACATTTGGCAAAAGGTGAGAGATGGAGTCTAGGCAGTACAATACTTGAGGGTGTTAACTCATATTAGTATTTGGGATTTGTCTTCACTACAAAACTGTCCATTGCAATGGCTCTAGACAGCCAATCAATTAGAGGCAAGCAAAAAACTATTCAGTTGTTGAAAACCATGTGGCGTATTCAAATTATGAATATGCCTGTATACTTTAAATTAGTCAATGCCCAGATATTACCTTCTCTGCTCTATGGTGCAGAACTATGGGGACTAAAGAACAGAGATATTATAGAAAAGGTACATTTGTTTGCCTGCAAGCGTTTCCTGGGTGTAGATGTCAGATCCCCCAATACTGTTGTATATGGCGAGACAGGTAGATACCATTTGTGATTTGTTTGTACATTCTGCCATCAGAGCTATAAAATACTGGCTGAGACTGTGCAAGATGCCGATGGATAGGCTTCTAAAGCAAGCTTATCTTATGGTGATCTCCACAGCCTGTAAATATAACTGGGCCAATAATGTGGAGGACCTTTAGTCCAAAATGGGCTTTGCATATGTTTGGAAAAATGGTGGTACTGCAAACAAGAGAGTCTTCCTGAGAGCTCTTTCTCAAAGATTTTGAGACAGCTTCTACCAAGACTGGTCCTTTAAGTTAAATGACAGTGAATGTTTCTTGATGTACAGAAGATATAAGAGTACCGGTAGATTTGAGTGCGAACTATACTTGAATGATATCAATATTAAAAAATTCAGAGATATCTTTATCAGGTTCAGAATGGGGCTGTGCGAACTAAATTCAAACAAACGATGCAAAAATAATGAACCTCCAAATATAAACTGTCCATTCTGCAGGAATGAAGTTGAGAATGAATAACATTTTCTGTTTCATTGCAATAGTTATGGTGACGTCCAAAAGAAATACATAGAAAAAAAACAACAAGAAACAGCCCTATGAAACGGACAAAACTGCTTGACAGTTCTGACATCAGAAAAATAAGAGATGTTGCATATATATGTATGCTTTCAAGCAACGCAGCGTAATGGTTGAGGAAATCGCAGACTCTGTAACGGTGTGATACTGTATAAATATTTCTCCATAATTACTTCACGAAACTACTATGAAAAAGTGCACAAACCTTGTTAGGCATGCTTACAGGTTGATTTAAAAAAAAATACTTTTACTTCGGCTTGTAACTATTGTAAGATATTCATTACTGAACTAGCACTATAATGAATGTAATTGTTTTCCATACGTGTTCATCATGTGAATGCAGAAGTGTAATTTTGTACTGTGGGTCGTCGGTCGAAATAAAGTTGAAGTCTGAACTCTCTCTCTCTCTCTCTCTCTCTCTCTCTCTCTCTCTCTCTCTCTCTCTCTCTCTCTCTCTCTCTCTCTCTCTCTCTCTCTCTCTCTCTCTCTCTCTCTCTCCCCTCTCTCCCTCCCCCCCTCCTCCCTCCCTCCCTCCCTCCCTCCCTCCCTCCCTCCCTCCCTCCCTCCCTCCCTCCCTCCCTCCCTCCCTCCCTCCCTCCCTCCCTCCCTCCCCCCCCCTCCTTCCCCCCCTCCCACCCCCTCCCTCCCCCCCCCTCCCCCCTCACCCCCCCCCTCCCCCCCTCCCCCCCCAATTTGTTTGTGTGTGGTGGGGGTGGGGTGGGGGGTGTTTTTGTGGGGGTGGGTGAGTTTGTGTGAGAGTGTGTATGTGTGAGACAGTGTGTGTGTGTGAGAGAGAGAAAGTGTGTGTCTGTGTGTGTGTGAGTGAGTGGGTGTGGGTGCGTGTGCTGAATTTTTATATTTGACGTGTGGCATGGCTGTGATTTTGAGCTAACTCATAGTCATACATGTTGGAAGATGAGATGGTGTAACAGCTGTCAATCAGACCAGTCTCCTACCATTGCCTGTTTCATGCACTCAGGAGTCTCCATGGACATGGACTGCTTTGCTTGGGCATGGTGACTTTGTCAGCTTTCAAAGATGCTTTGCATGCTAACTGCTCAGGCCAAAAGAAAACGTAGATTGTAGTCATGGTAACATGGCCAGAAAAAATTAGGGTCAGTAGGTTGGCCTGAACTTTTTAGAAATATATTCATTCATTCATTCATTCATTCATTCATTCATTCATTCATTCATTCATTCATTCATTCATTCATTCATTTATTTATTTATTTATTTTAATAGAAGAGGCCAGATTGAACATAAATCACAACTTCTCTCTTGCTGAAAAACTTATTTTTAATACTTTAATAATAGTGGAATCCCTGAGGGCTCATGAGACAGGGAAGATGGGACAGTACACCTGGCTCCCCCCATTCACCCCACCCCTACCCCACCCACCCTCCCACCCTTCTTTTAGAGGTGGCACAACCAACAAAAACAGTTGGTTGGGTTATTGTAACCATAACTATTTTATTCTTAGGCCTCAGCAGATCAATGTGATAAGAACAGCTGGATAAATCTCTTTAATTTGTCTGAGTTTGTTTGTTGGTGTTTGATTGAAAAGATTGTGGATTGACTGCTGGCTTTTGTGATGAAGTGCACTGTGCAGATACTATAGCTTTTTTAGAGCCTTTCATGTGCCTTGAGTTTGCAGCTTTGCCTGAGCTGTCCTGATCTTTACTGGCTTTAGACTCACACAGTGGTGTACGCAGTGGTTCACTTTTTGTGTGTGAGAACACCGAGATAACAGTAACAGCAACTAGACAGTTTAACATTTCTTGGCCTTGTAATTTACTTGCATAATATAATTAACACTTTTGAAATATACACCAAGCTTTACTGGTAAGATAACACTTAGTGGAAGAATATAATTTGCATTGATTTTCAGTACATCTTGGCAGAGTTGATTTAAGCCATCAGATTGAAATTATGTTTGTATCGCCATTTGTAGCTGGTATTGCTGATCAGTTAGGAAGGAAGAAAGAGTTTAACAGGAGATGGTCATTTTCCTCACTGTATGATTGTATCAGTGTATGAAGGGATTCTTTTTACCACATATTGAGTGGTGTTAATAATTTAATGATGTAATAATTATATGAACACATTAGATTGCAGCTGTGTGGGTGTATTACTTCTCAGTTTGATTTTTCTCCAGCTTTTTGGCTGGAATATTTCAGGCTGTTGCATAGTTGGCAATTGCCACAGCTGATCAACAAGACAAGATAGTTGGATATTGTTTGCTTTAGGGTTCATTTGTGACTTTGAAACGGAGTTGAATATAAATGATGTGGGTGTGCATGAGATTCTCATTGAGAAAACACGGCTAAAGTATGAAAAAATTATAAAATGAGATATTTGAATCAGAATATTCTTTCAAGATTTAATCATGCATATTGCAGAAAACATGGCATATTCAAAGAGGAAATTGCTCATTTTCAAAGGGATGTAAATTATCAGGAAAATATATACATGTGTGACTTAGTGTGCTGATAACTTAACGCAGCGTTTTCTCTAAAACTGTTTTTCGTATTTTAGCCATGTGTCTCATGCACGCTTACATAATTATGCAGTGGCCTTGAACCTCTGATGATATTTAAACATACATTTTTTGTAACCATAGAGTTCTTTTAACTCTAGTATTTTTATATCTTTTTAAATACCTTTCCTTTTTGCTGTTTTCATGGACGTATGTGTGAGAACTGAGATGCTTAAGAATGTAATAGT
>JAWQFJ010001482.1:0-2500 GCA_034096865.1 Theodoxus fluviatilis | reverse complement strand
CCCACGTTATTGAGAACGGCGACCTTAGCTACAAGTGGTATATAGGTCAAAGCAAGCCCTATCTTTTGATACCAGTTTGGTTGACCTTGCTTCAAGGTCAAGGTCACAGGACCTCTTCAAAGTTGGATTGTATACATATATTTTGAAGTGACCTTGACCTGAACTATGGAAGATAACTGTTTCAAACTTAATAATTATGTGGGGCACATGTTATACTTTCATCATGAGACACATTTGTTCACATATCATCAAGGTCAAGGTCACTTTGACCCTTATGAAATGTGACCAAAATGGGGTAGTGAACCACTAAAAGTGACTATATCTCATGGTAGAAAGTGCCAATAAGCACCATTGTGCTTCCTATGTCTTGAATTAACAGCTTTGTGTTGCATGACCTTGGATGACCTTGACCTTGGGTCAAGGTCACATGTATTTTGGTAGGAAAAATGTGTAAAGCATTTCTTTGTGTATGATGTCATTGGTAGGTTTAGTTGTTTGACCTTGACCTTGAAGGTCACCTGAAGGTCAAGGTCATATAAAGGTCAAGGTCAAGCATGTGGGTCGCATGGGCTTTGCCCTTCTTGTTTGATAGATTCAATTTGATTTGATTGGATTGGATTAGTTTTTAGGTGATTTGTTTATGATTTTCTCTGACGGCTTTCTCCTGCTTGCAGGTTGACTGCACCACACAGAGCACGCTGTGTGAGATCCAGGACGTGCAGGGCTACCCCACACTCATCTGGTTCCAGGATGGACTGAAGGTAGAATTTTCCCCTCTTTTCCAATGCTTAGGAAGAAAAAAAAGAAGTTGCATTTCCACATAGCGTTTCAGCTGGGATGGAGGAAAAGGATGAATTGAACTTCATTTGGGTAGGTTTTGCAATTAAAAAATGGGATTTGATGGCTTGGCTTTTCTAACATATTCCTCCTGCCCATTTTTCAATTTGGTAACAGGCTTCTTTAAGTTGTGATGTTAAATTTCCACGTAAGAAAGAGTGAAATAATATATAAAAAAATATAATAATTAAACTAAAATATAAATTAACTGTGCAGACACAGTACGTCGAAGAGTTTAAGTGGGCGAAAAAGCTGGGTGCTGATAGTTGCCAAGAGATCTATGCACTCATTTCATTTTTTTATATTGAGATGGACAGCTGAATAAATCCATCTTGCCTCCCTATTCAAAAATCTCGGAGTCACGCCAGAGACGATTGTTTTATTTCGTCACATACATGACCAAAACATGGTGGCAATGAGAGAGGGTGTGGTGTGACTGTGCCCTTTTGTTGCCATGGCCTTGTTTTGTGGTATAGAAGGGTGGTATGTCGAGTATCAACTGGGGATTGGAGGGTGTCTGGGGGCGAAGTGGCGAGGTAGTCTTCATTACTGATGGGGTAGTTGATGCAGTGGAACGAAGCAGAGACAAGTACGGTGGACCAGAATGCTGTGGTGAAGAACGAAGCCACCGCACTCTGTCATGAGACCAATGACGGCGCCATCCCAGACAACATCGTGGAGGTGGGTAGGTGGCTTTCTGTGCCGGTTGTGAAGTGAAAATGAAGTGTGAGTCCCTGGCATCTGCGATCTTATTGTTACTGTCAAGTAAATTGTATATAGGAGAACGGAATGCTTGAGCATTCAGAGTGCAGGGAAAAAAATAGTTTTTCAGGGATTGGAATGATGTATGTGGGAAAATAGATATGGTTGAAAGGAAAAGAACCCAAAAAAGCTTTTTATAGTTGGTTCACAGGATATATTGGATCCTGGCGGGGTGAGTTTTCTTGAATTCTTCCTCTCCAGATCCTTGAGATCTGTGGTTCCCCCTGTAAATCTTGTGAATTTATCTGGGATTATCTTTTTTTTTTATCCTAGTTGGAATTCTTTATAAATTTAATTCTTAGTGAATATTTAACTCTGTGAAAAATATTATCTCGTTGATTGTGATTTACTTGTGTGATTATCTGTGGAGAATTATATGGTGGTCTGTGTGCGAAACTACTGTGCTTGGTTTGAGATATCTGTGATTATCTGTGATTATCTGTGATTATCTGTGATTATCAGATTCGGCCTTGTAGAGCTCTTGTTTTTTCCAAAGCTGGGAAAAATCCTATTGTGTTTTCGTGATGTGATCAAGTTTTTGCTAGTGCATATATAAATATTATAGATTATGTCATCATATCATATAGAGACGAAGAGAGGAGAGGAGAGAGAGAGAGAGCAGAGGGTAGAGAGAAGGAGGAGAGAGTTGGAGAGAGTGGCGAGAGAGAGGAAGCAGAGGGCGAGAGAGAGGGAGGGAGGGAATAAAGAGGAGGCGAGGGAAGGAGGAACGAGACGAGAGAGAGAAGAGAGAGACGAGACGGGAGAGGACCGAGATTTTTTGAGAATGAGGAGGATGAGAGAAGATGAGCGGAGGATGGGAAAGTGACATGTGCAGTGACCCCGAGAGTTTTGGAGGAAGAGATACTGGTAGGGAGTGCGAGTGGTAAGATCGGAGAGTAGA
>JAWQFJ010001481.1:20000-118550 GCA_034096865.1 Theodoxus fluviatilis | reverse complement strand
AAAAAAAACCAACTGTCGATAGTGTTTGTCCAGAAATAATCAATACACATACTCCCCAAAATATGCAAATCAACACTCGAACAGCAAATACTTCCGTGTACGTACGATTTTCCATTCTTGGACAGTGAGAAACACATCACAAGCACTGCCGTCTGTTAGCGGCAACCCAATTGGCACGGTGTCTGCCATTTTGGTTTACCCAGGCCTCTGCAGCTGGACGCAGTGAGGTATCTCCGGAGCTACCTCGGCCATCCTCCTTTGCAGCGAGTGCCTCTTTGTTAGCAAGACGCCGTAGGCAACGCCTCGCCCTCGAGTTTCTCTCGAGATTGCTTGCCTAAGAAACGCGCCTGTTGCAACAACAAAAAAAGTATCTAAACATAGAGTGTTCGTCGATCTAAGAATAGATCTGGAAAACCCTACAAGTAATGTTCGACCTACATAGTTCGTTCGTCGATCTACAAATAGAACGCTTCTTGTCATTTCAATCGACCAGAACTTTCCCGATCAGTCAGTAGATTAACGTCCCTTCTATGTTTAGACACACGTTTTTTTATAACAAAAATCGTCCCTTGTATTAATAGGTATTGGGAAAATCGTCCTCCGATATGAATAGAACCGGGAGACCTCTGAGATCTAATTGTAGAAAGGCGCGAACTAACTGTCCAATCAGCATGGCGCAAAAAATCTTTGGCGCGAAAATGAATCAGATCTATTCATATCGTCCAATGAACGTATCGACGAACACTGTTTAGATACGTTTTTTGTTGCGACAGCTCCCCATCACCACTATAACCCATAGAGAGTGCTTTTAGAATCACCCTGTATGGTAATGAATAAGAAGGTGGTTGGCTTGATATTAAACTTTCCGGGGTTTCCGGAACACCCCGCGCCCCCCCCCCCCCCCCCCCCCCGAAAAGAAAAATAGAAGAAGAAAAAAAAACACGATTTACATTAGTAACAAAATGTGGTGCCTGAAAATGGTAATCCCCCCCCCCCCCCCCGCTCTCATGGTTCGGCTGAGGTTCAAGCGCAGCAAGAGGGTCTTTTCTTTCTCCTGCCCCCCCCCCCCCCCCCCCCCCCGCGCTCTCATGTTCCGGTTGAGGTTCAAGCGCGGCAATAGGGTCGTACTCCTCCCCGCCCCCCCCCCCCCCCCCCTCACAGTTTCGAGTGGAGCTCGAAGCGCTCCTATAGCCCCACCCCGCCTCCCTCCCCCCCCCCCCCCCCCGCCCCCCCCCCCCGTCTCATTAAAAAAGTTTGAAAACCCCCCCAAAAAATGAACTGATCCGCGCCTGTCCCATGACACAGCTTTACTTATGGGCGTTGCACCAGGCCATCATGTCGTCATGTGGCAATCGCCATCGCCTGCATGGGACCGTCCATGGGAGAGACAATGGAAATGGACCAATCTCCCTCGACTAAGGATTCCACACGACGAGGAAAGCTACGCTAGTAGTCTCCCCTGTCTGTTCCACTCAATATTTCAGGGGTACGATGCGTAGCCTACCTAGTTGGCAAATCATTGGCCGGTGTCAACATGCGTCAAACATTTGACTGCCTTTACATCTGCTTTCATCAAAGTGGCCACACCCCGGGCAACAGCTTCGACTGGCTGGCTAAACCTGGTGAGGGTAGCCGACGGGTCTCGAACCCTCGGTGATCTAGGTATGTCTACCTAAGCACGTGAAGACTGGATTCGGCGGACTGAGCGGAGGAACCACTAGATGGTCAACGGTCAAGAAGGCGATTCCCAGCAAAGCGTTGTGGAGCGCTAAGGGCATGACAAGACACATAGGACATCATGGCCATCCACTGCACCCGTTTCTGTCTCCAGCCGTCTCGACTCTGTCCTGCCACTGGATCAAGATGGTCTCGGGCGAG
The DNA here is from genome assembly GCA_034096865.1 of Theodoxus fluviatilis. NCBI lineage: Eukaryota > Metazoa > Mollusca > Gastropoda > Cycloneritida > Neritidae > Theodoxus > Theodoxus fluviatilis. The sequence continues at coordinate 116,672 of JAWQFJ010001481.1, read as the reverse complement.
AGAGTGAGGTCGACGAACTGCGCAACTCTTTCTCACTTAAATCCAAATCATCGCGCAAGTCACTTTTGTCATCCATCCCATCCCATCATTCACCGACAAGTCCTGTGGCGACAGGCAAGCGACGAAGCGGCAGGTGTGGGTACACTGGGAGCCGTAGCCGTAACCCTGCACACAGGCGGCCCAGGGCATTGGGTCGTTCTTCGCTGACACGGAGCAGCGGTGGAGTCCGGCAGCCCCCTGGGCGACTGAGCAGCCCTCTTCAGGAATGCACTGCTCACCTCCATGGCAAGAGGAAGGGGCTAGAAAAGGTGCCCTAAACATTGCCTGCTCCAGCCTTCCCTAGCCAGCTCACCGCGGCTGGAGGGGACCCTATACCAGCGGTCGAATCACAAAAGACAAAAAGAAGAAAACGAGGATAGTTCCTCTCAAATTGGGCGCATGGAATGTGCGCACACTCCTGGACAGAGACGATGCAGACAGACCACAGAGGAGAACAGCCCTGATTGGTAAAGAACTCGCCAGATACGGCATCGACATCGCAGCCCTGAGCGAGACCAGGTTCGCGGGAGAAGGAGAGCTCTGCGAAAGAGGCTCTGGTTACACATTCTTCTGGAGTGGCAGACCTAGCGAGGAGCGGCGTGAAGCTGGCGTTGGCTTTGCAGTTAGGACAACTCTTGTCAGTAAGTTGGCTGGACTTCCCAAGGGAGTGAACGACAGGCTCATGACCCTAAAACTCCCACTGATGGCTGGAAGGAAGCATCTCACCATCATCAGTGCCTACGCCCCAACCATGACCAACCCAGATGAAAAGAAGGCAAAGTTTTACGAAGATCTTCACACTGTCATTGTCGATGTTCCCAAGGCGGACAAACTCATCTTGCTAGGTGACTTCAACGCAAGAGTTGGCAAGGACAACGTTGCCTGGGAAGGAGTCCTTGGACATCACGGAGTGGGCCACTGCAACAGCAACGGTCTTCTCTTGCTCCAGACCTGCGCTGAGCATGAACTGCTAATCACCAACACGATCTTCCGCCTACCTACCCGTAACCGGACATCATGGATGCACCTTTTTTTATCAGTACAAAGAAGACTGAAGTCCTCCATCAGCCCGCGCCTGGAAAGCCCTACGTTGAGCCCAACATCACTGTCAATGGCCAGAGACTAAACACAGTGAACCGTTTCACATACCTAGGCAGCACACTGTCTCAGAATGCTACCATCGATGACGAAGTAAACATTAGAATTGCCAGAGCCAGCTCCACTTTTGGCAGGTTATATCCAAATGTCTGGAACAGAAGAGGCATTACCACTCAGACCAAGCTGAAAGTATACAGGGCAGTGGTGCTCCCCACACTGCTATATGCATGTGAAACGTGGACTGTCTATCAACGCCATGCTAGAAAACTGAACCACTTTCACACAACAAGCCTCAGGAAGATCCTTGGCATAAAATGGCAGGACAAAATTCCAGACACAGTGGTACTGACCAAAGCAGGTCTCCCCAGCATCTTCACCCTCCTGATGCAGTCACAGCTTCGCTGGGCAGGGCACGTAGTCCGGATGCCAGACGAGAGACTGCCAAAGAGACTCTTCTATGGCGAGCTACGGCATGGCCAGCGGTCCCACGGTGGGCAAAAGAAGCGCTTCAAAGACACCCTGAAAGCTTCACTGAAAGCTTTTGCCATCAATCCAGACACGTGGGAACGGGCTGCAATGGACCGATCCACCTGGCGCTCTTCCATCCACAAAGGTGCCAAGACATGCGAGGCAAACAGGATCACTGCCGCAGAAAAGAAGAGGCAAGCCCGCAAGGCCCATGCTGTCAACCCCCCTGGAGACGTCCCACTTGTCCCATGTCCCTTCTGTTCCCGAACCTTCCGTGCCATGATCGGCCTCGTTAGCCATCTGCGCACACACAGACAGAACCAGTCCCAGCAACCCCCCGGATGACTAGAGTGGTCCTCGTCGACTCGACGGACGAAACAACAACAACAACATCATGTTGACATCGGTCTATTCCTCGCAAGATCTTGCAAGGTTCCTAGCGTAAGCAACGCACCAGTAGTCTGCATTAACCCTCTTCACCCGGAAGTCCCATTGTGCCCCAAAAATCTGGCCCTTCTCTCCCCTTCACGTCCAGCTATGTCCTGCAGGATACCCTTCATACACATGAGAGAGGGATTTTGGAAGGTAACTGAAGTTGAGGGCCTGCGTATACCCATCTCACATACACACACACACAGACAGACTTACCTGAGCCTCACAGGAAAGGTGAGTATTTTGTGCATGAGAGAAATATGTTGTCATGAAGAAGAAAAACTAACACTCATCTCGCTGGGGGGGGGGGGGGGGGGAGGGAGAAAGAAGTCTATGATAACCTCTTTGAATGCCTGGTAGACCATGTGGGTCAACATAGATTGTAGTCAAGGGGGAGACAACTCAAACTTTTTCTCTCCCTTTTGCTTGCATGAGATTTAGAGTGTAGCTGTGCCATAGATAAGATGTCAAGAAAAATTGGGAAGGGAATTGGGGTTGAAGGCCTGCTTGTTTTCAAAGATGACTTTAATCTGGCAGTCCATCCTGTTTTTTCCCCAAATATTTTTATTCCAACTGGTCAATGTCAGACAAATGAAAATAAGTTATGTTCATCAGATCATCTCTCAACTCAAGCCAAAGCATTACAGCACTGCAGTGGACACATGAGGACAGAGCCACTCCACCATAGCCTGAATTGAACTATGCATTGCTAAAGATGTTTAATGCCTGAAGATCCTTCTTCTCATATAATCGTGGTAGCATTATCACTCATGAACGTCTGAGCTCTCCATAGAGCCACTGCTACTAGATGCCCCTCTCACTAATGGTCTCACCCATGGTCACATGGCTTTCGGGGCATCTGGTACAGATGGGAACTTCTCCCTCAGGGTGGTGCTGCATGACTTCTTGCTGCCCCTAGTCCATTCCTTCTTGTTTGGAGAGATTTGCCCCCTCCCCACACATTGCTTGATTCGCTGTCAGTTAGGACCCAGCAGTCTGTCCCACTCCCTACTTACTGCATGACTCAATGGCAGTTAGGACTCAGCAGTCTGTCCCACTCCCTTTTTACTGCTTGACTCACTGGCAGTTAGGACTCAGCAGTCTGTCCCACTCCCCACTTACTGCTTGACTCACTGGAAGTTAGGACTCAGCAGTCCGTCCCACTCCCTACTTACTGCATGACTCACTGGCAGTTATGACTCGGCAGTCCGTCCCACTCCCCACTTACTGCATGACTCACTGGCAGTAAGAACTTTGCAGTCTGTCCCACTCCTCACTTACTGCATGACTCACTGGCAATGAGCACCTTGCAAAACCTTGTAAAATCCCTTCCTTCTTGTGCCCTGCACTCTATGTAAAGAATACTTATAGCTTATCCTCTGCACAACACACATTGCACTTTCTGTCCAAAACAGCAATGGCTTACCTTATACACATATTTTAGAAACACACCAAATGCATTGACATAAAGATATTATCACACAAGAGAAAAAAGTTGCATACACCTGGAATAACATGTGCTGAAAACAGTAAAAGCACGACTATCAAGAATAGCTAAGAATGGACACACCAGTTCATTTGAACTTCAAAGCTCTGAAACTTTTTGAGCCAACATCAGAGGCTCAGCCGGCAGAGTGCCACATGGGAGTTTTTTACATCATGTCTTGGCCACTTCAGGCAGCCTGCTCCATGTTCTTGATCTTATTAAGACAAAGACAAGTAAATTGGAGACAATGGGATACAAGATAAAACAGCACAGCGCCAAAGCCACACGGTCAGAGCCTACAACTACCTGACCATCCTCTGACCTCTGGTTCCCAGGCAATTCAGGATGGATGGAGGATGGATAGTGTTGTATGGCCTATCAGCCTTTGAAGGCTATGTAAGGCCATTAAGCAAGATAATCACTATAACAGTTTAAACGCAAATGAAGTCACTGTGCCTCTAATTATTTGCCTCTTACAAATCACGTAGGGAGATGCGGTGGGTCAATTCTTACCCCGAACCTACAGAGGGAGGCAATTCATGAGCTTGATCATGAATCTAACATTCATCAATTATCTTCAGGGCACTGAGAGCTAGGGTGAATCAAGCAAACTTTAGTTCACTCACCAACAAATATTTCTGGGGTGCCAATTTTACAAAGGGTTTGATAAAGTAAATGCCATTTCACTTTGCAACAACATGACCATTGACAGAATAAATGCAGGCAAAAGTCAGCGGAGTAAATTATTTTCACCCTAGAAGTATTACAGGGCCAAATGTTGCCAAATTCTCCATTCAGCTGTTGCTCTGACCGCCCCCAAAATACATGTACCTCCATTCCACCACACAGCTCCAGCCAGTAACCAACAGTTCATAATAGTTTAGCTAGTGCTGACTGTGGGGTTTCACTCTGACTGTGACTGCAGTTGTCAGGTGCCAGTAGACAGTTGATCAGTGGTCCCATGATCAAGGGGAAAGTGTACACAACTTTAAGTCCCAGTTATGGGTGTTAACTTGCTACACAAGGCAATACCTCTATCTACTACTCCTGAAGCCAGAAGCCTTTACATGGACTCTTAGCCTACCTAGTTAACAAATCATTGGCCGGTGTCAGCATGCGTCAAACATTTGACTGCCTTTACATCTGCTTTCATCATGTTGACATCGGTCTATTCCTCGCAAGATCTTGCAAGGTTCCTAGCGTAAGCAACGCACCAGTAGTCTGTATTAACCCTCTTCACCCCGGAAGTCCCATTGTGCCCCCAAAATCTGGCCCTTCTCTCCCCTGCACGTCCAGCTATGTCCTGCAGGACACCCTTCATACACATGAGAGAGGGATTTTGGAAGGTAACTGAAGTTGAGGGCCTGCGTATACCCATCTCACATACACACTCACACAGACTTACCTGAGCCTCACAGGAAAGGTGAGTATTTTGTGCATGAGAGAAATATGTTATGAAGAAGAAAAACTAACACTTATCTGGCTTGGGGGGGTGGGGGGGTGGGAGGGAGAAGAAGTCTATGATAACCTTTATGAATGCCTGGTAGAGCATGTGGGTCAACATAGATTGTAGTCAAGGGGGAGACAACTCAAACTTTTTCTCTCCCTTTTGCTTGCATGAGATTTAGAGTGTAGCTGTGCCATAGATAAGATGTCAAGAAAAATTGGGAAGGGAATTGAGGTTGAAGGCCTGCTTGTTTTCAAAGATGACTTTAATCTGGCAGTCCATCTTGTTTTTTTCCCCAAATATTTTTATTCCAACTAGTCAATGTCAGACAAATGAAAATAAGTTATGTTCATCAGATCATCTCTCAACTCAAGCCAAAGCATTACAGCACTGCAGTGGACACATGAGGACAGAGCCACTCCACCATAGCCTGAATTGAACTATGCATTGCTAAACTAAAGATGTTTAATGCCTGAAGGTCCTTCTTCTCACATAATCGTGGTAGCATTATCACTCATGAACGTCTGAGTTCTCCATAGAGCCACTGCTTCTAGATGCCCCTCTCACTAATGGTCTCACCCATGGTCACACGGTTTTTGGGGCATCTGGTACAGATGGGAACTTCTCCCTCAGGGTGGTGCTGCATGACTTCTTGCTGCCCCTAGTCCATTCCTTCTTGTTTGGAGAGATTTGCCCCCTCCCCACACATTGCTTGACTCGCCGTCAGTTAGGGCTCTACAGTCTGTCCCACTCCCCACTTACTGCTTGACTCACTGGCAGTAAGAACTTTGCAGTCTGTCTCACTCCCCACTTACTGCTTGACTCACTGGCAGTAAGAACTTTGCAGTCTGTCTCACTCCCCACTTACTGCTTGACTCACTGGCAGTTAGGACTTGGCAGTCTGTCCCACACCCTACTTACTGCTTGACTCACTGTCAGTTAGGGCTCTACAGTCTGTCCCACTCCCCACTTACTGCTTGACTCACTGGCAGTAAGAACTTTGCAGTCTGTCCCACACCCTACTTACTGCTTGACTCACTGGCAGTTAGGACTCGGCAGTCCGTCCCACTCCCTACTTACTGCTTGACTCACTGGCAGTTATGACTCGGCAGTCCGTCCCACTCCCCACTTACTGCATGACTCACTGGTAGTAAGAACTTTGCAGTCTGTCCCACTCCTCACTTACTGCATGACTCACTGGCAATGAGCACCTTGCAAAACCTTGTAAAATCCTCTTCCTTCTTGTGCCCTGCACCCTATGTAAAGAATACTTATAGCTTATCCTCTGCACAACACACATTGCACTTTCTGTCCAAAGCAGCAATGGCTTACCTTATACACATATGTTAGAAACACACCAAATGCACTGACATAAAGATATTATCACACAAGAGAAAAAAGCTGCATACACCTGGAATAACATGTGCTGAAAACAGTGAAAGCACGACTATCAAGAATAGCTGAGAATGGACACACCAGTTCATTTGAACTTCAAAGCTCTGAAACTTTTTGAGCCAACATCAGAGGCTCAGCCGGCAGAGTGCCACATGGGAGTTTTTTACATCATAGTCTTGGCCACTTCAGGCAGCTTATTAAGACAAAGACAAGTTAATTGGAGACAATGGGATACAAGATAAAACAGCACAGCGCCAAAGCCACACGGTCAGAGCCTACAACTACCTGACCATCCTCTGACCTGTGGTCCCCAGGCAATTCAGGATGAATGGATGGATGGATAGTGTTTTACGGCTTATAAGGCCTTTGAAGGCTATGTAAGGCCATTAAGCAAGATAATCACTATAACAGTTTAAACGCAAATGAAGTCACTGTGCCTCTAATTATTTGCCTCTTACAAATCACGTAGGGAGATGCGGTGGGTCAATTCTTACCCTGAACCTACAGAGGGAGCCAATTCATGAGCCTGATCATGGATCTAACATTCATCAATTATCTTCAGGGTACTGAGAGCTAGGGTGAATCAAGCAAGCTTTATATCACTCACCAACAAATATTTCTGGGGTGCCAATTTTACAAAGGGTTTGATAAAGTAAATGCCATTTCACTTTGCAACAACATGACCAGTGACAGAATAAATGCAGGCAAAAGTCAGCGGAGTAAATTATTTTCACCCTAGAAGTATTACAGGGCCAAATGTTGCCAAATTCTCCATTCAGCTGTTGCTCTGACTGCCCCCAAAATACATGTACCTCCATTCCACCACACAGCTCCAGCCAGTAACCAACAGTTCATAATAGTTTAGCTAGTGCTGACTGTGGGGTTTCACTCTGACTGTGACTGCAGTTGTCAGGTGCCAGTAGACAGTTGATCAGTGGTCCCATGATCAAGGGGAAAGTGTACACAACTTTAAGTCCCAGTTATGGGTGTTAACTTGCTACACAAGGCAATACCTCTATCTTCTCCTCCTCCTTCCCCCCCTCCCCCCCCCCTTCTTTCCATTGTAACAACTAATGGGAGTGTGACCAGGTGAAGTGAAGCCAGAATCCTTTACATGGACTCTCCCCCCCCCCCCCCCCCCCCCCCCCCCCATTGGTTCCCCTCTCTCCTCCCTCTATCATGTATCCTGCATCTCAGATGCCCATGTTATATATGTTGTAAGACCAGCCTACTATGTAGCTTATCAGTCCAGGAGGGTCACAGAGCGGCCTTTCCTTATTGTTTGTTAATTGAACTTGACGTGTGACCATGGACAGTTCCCTCCTGTAGTGCATTGAAAACCCATTATTCATCCTTGAACATGGAAATGCAATGCCCTACTCAATGCACTGTTCTTGGCAACCCTTTCACCACCATTCAGCAACTTAAAAATCTTGAATTTGAATCATTTTGACAGAAGAGCATATAACATTATAAGTGTATTGTCATTATTATGATCATTATTAACATGCAAGGTCATTTTATATTATTCCATTTTCTCCCAGTGAGTCATGTTTTGCAATTTTGTTTGTTTTGCTCAGTGCCTCACTTTCATCACCTTTCATTAGAATGCTTCCACTTGATCAGACATGTACTTGGCGTTGTTTATGTAGTTACTGACATGGGATTAAATGAAGTAATTTTGACCTTTATCAGCTTTAATTGTAAAGTGTGCGTTTTCTTTTTTCTCTGCTACTGCAAGTGGTCACTAATGCCCCAAAAGTGCGGGCATTAGTAACTTTTGATCACCTCCCCCCAAAACAAATCAAAACTTTTTTTTTCACCCAGAAACGTTGTAGACAATAAAGGTATTGAGTAAAGGGATCCAAAAGCATGCTATATTTATCATGTTTGTTTTATTTGAAAAATTCACGAAAGGTGGTCACTTATACCCACTTTCCCCTTCATGTACATGACAAACTGTGCCATTTGACTCCAACAGGTTGGAAGTAATCAAACGTCTTTTGATGGGGGCGCGTTTGTTTAAGGCCAGACACGGCAGCTGTTTTAGACCAAAAAAGTGATTTTCGGATTTTTGCAGAATTTGCTTCCTCAACATCTAATCTATCGACTCCAACAATAACATCTTGTAAAAAAAATAGGCAAAAGTCGTTAAAACATTATTACAAAAGCGTGGGCTTGGATATTTATGCTAAGGATTCTGAAACATGGCCATTTTTAAAGCCCTCAAACGCATAGCAACGCTTTGGGAAATATGCGATGTTTGGTACCACCAGATAGCTCACGTTTCGAAGCTGTGTTGCCCTGCACTGTCGACAAAAATAGACTTCACTGCGATTGGTCACCAGCATTTGAATGAGCGGCAATGTTTGCGATAGATTTCCATATAAGGCTACGCATTACTATTTCATTGATAGCGTAAGCGTCTGGGTCAAAGTTTAGCCAATCAGAGCACAGCAAACACCTCGTCGATTCACTCGGCCTGCCCACAATGCACCGCGGTTGTAAACAATATGGCTGCATTGTTCCATGCGACTTTTGACTGTTCATCATATTTCAAGGCTATTTCTCGAAATTGATTACTGTTACAATTGTGTTGAGCAAAGAGAATGCCTCGTCCACAGAAACAAAAGCGTCGCCTGCAAGCAAAGCAAGCAGCTGCTGCTAAAAAGGCCAAGACTGAAGGGTTGAATGAGTCAGTGTTACAAATATCGGCTTCGAGTCGAACTTCGAGTTCGCCGGTTGCTCTCTGCAATAACATATATATTATTAGGTGAAATATATTTCATCAATGTGACTTCAAATGGAATATTTTTACTTCTGTGTGCTGCATATGTATACTTGTAAAAAAGGCCTTGGGAGACTGAAGGGTTGAATGAGTCAGTGTTACCAATATCGGCTTCGAGTCGAACTTCGAGTTCGCCGGTTGCTCTCAGCAATAACGTATATATTATTAGGTGAAATATATTTCATCAATGTGACTTCAAATGGAATATTTTTACTTCTGTGTGCTGCATATGTATACTTGTGAAAAATCACACTGGATTTTGCTGTCTGCATGGAGCAGGGACCATCAATCTGTAAGTGTTGTTTTAGCCTTCTTTCTTCCCCTTTTTCTGCGTTTTGTGCTTTGTGTGCGTCTTGGTGTCTTCAAATCCCTAAGGCTCAGTAAGTTTTGAAGATAAATACTTCTACTTTGGCACACTGCTAGTTTGGATATTTTTGAAGATAATTACGTTTGCTCATTGACTTAAACCATGTAGTTTCTTCATAAATCATAATCAGGCGGTTAAAACACACACCCGTGTAGGCCTTTTTATAAAAATAAATAAATAAAAATCCATAACCATCCAAATGCATTGAAACAACGTAAATATGTGACCATTGAGGAATTAAACCAATTGCAAGAAACAAAATTGGAATCAGTTTGATAGAATAGAAGTTATAGGCTTTTGATGTTTTTTGTTTGGCGGCCATTTTGGATCGTTGCCATGGAAACTGATGACATATATTATCAGGCATTATTATTTTTTAGCTCCTACACCAGTATACATTTGTTGACTAAAAAGAGATACAAAACAAATGACAGCAAACTTGGTCCAACATTAGCTGCCATGTCTGGCCTTAAATAACAAATTTAGGACAGGTGGAAAAGACGACGTCTATTAGAGATGTCAAACATTCATCCGTCGTTAAAGAGCGCATTATAGTTACAAATAGTATTATACTTAAACAGCATCACTCATCGCTCAATCACCGAATGCGGGATAGGATATCATTATTTATCAGGCGAGATGTCACCAGGAAGAAAAACAAATCATGTGCTACATGAGGGGAAAAAACTTTTGGACTTAGTCTTCTTCAGGGACATTTGCCTCCCGGTGAGGCCCAGAGACACTATAATATACTAAAGTATCTCTGGTGAGGCCGTGTAGTCTTTAAGTTTAACTGTGAAAGTTCTGGAGTCCAATTCCTTATCACCAAGGGGAAGTCACTCACTTTGCATTTCCTGCATAGCTTGCAAAAGAGTAAATGATGAAACGGAAATTGTCAATCATGGATTAATATTTTGATGATATTGTAAGTATTAATTTTTATCATTAAATCAGACATATTATGAATAAATTTGAAACATCAATAGGAAAAATTTCGTCTTCTGATACAGCCGAGAACGGGCACAGTTAAAAGTGAGTACATCCGGTTTTCACAACACGTGCTGAGATGGATCCGTTTGAGAGATTCGAAGATGCGAAGCGTTTAGTAAGCAGTGAAAGCTTTCTAGAGCTTACGACCGTTGATAAAAACATCGTTATTCATCCTATGTTTGCCGGAGATTTGCAGGGAGGAATCCATGATTGCCTCGACAAAGAAAAGAATCTGTACTCGAGCAGGTAACCTGTCAATCTCAGATGATTTACAAAAATGGTGTTCATCAAAATTCAAATAGAATGGCTATAAACCCCTCAAAAACCAAGTGTATGATCTTAACTACAATACAAAAACGTCAACGACAACCCTTAACCATCAACCTTATGCTAGCAAATGAAATCATTGAGCAAGTCTCAGAACACAGAGTGCTGGGCATAATTGTTGATGAACAATTAACTTGGGAACATGTCAATTCCTTATGCAAAACTATTGCTAAGAACATTTTCCTGCTCTCTAAACTGAGGCATTTTGTCAACACCAATGCATGCGCAATGTTTTTTCACGCACAAATAAATTCCCATATTAATTTTGCATCTGTTGTATGGGATGGCTCCATGGCAGTGCACTTGAACAAGATTAAATCACTGTACAGATGAGCTGCCAAGCTTATTATTTCCGACTCCACATCGTCTACAGATGAAAAGATCAGAAATCTTGGCTTACTACCCTTCCAAAAACACCTCGTCCTCAATAAATGCATCCTTATGCACAAAATTGCTCATTCACAAGCACCAAAGTATCTTACTGATCTCTTTATTCATCCCCAAACAAGCCATTCACTATCTTGCAACACTTTCATTCTACCACAACCTAGAGTAGACATTTTCAGAGGCAGTATTACATATTCAGGTGTTGTGATATGGAATACACTCCCATTGCACCTAAGGAACAATACTTCTATTCATGAAGTCTTTTAAAGCATCCATACGTGATTATCTATTCAGATGATCTCACTGTTGTCGTCTTTACATATGGCATGTATTATGCTTGAACTTCAAGACTCACTGAGCTGACAGTTGTCAAAGGCATAGATCTACTAAAATCTTTGTCATTGTTGATCATATTCTTCATATACCTTACCAACTGTTGTACATAGATTAGCTACTGTGTATTTTTTTTCCTTATCTATCCATGTTTTCATATCTTTATGACCAAGGACAATTTGTAAGATAGGCAGAAATGCCTAAAATTTCATCCTTGGTAAATAAAGAATCAATCAATCAATCAATCTCTCTCTCTCTCTCTCTCTCTCTCTCTCTCTCTCTCTCTCTCTCTCTCTCTCTCTCTCTCTTGTAATCTGTGATATTTTTCTTGTTGTGTATGGCCAGGGAAGAGTTCACTAGGGGTCATATGGTAATTAGCAGCGCAGCCATGATCGTAGGTTACACAACTTTCGGTGCTATATGTTGGGGTATGTTTGGGGTCTGTGTTGAGGAGTGATTATCGCTAGATCGTGGCAAAAGGATGGCATTAAAGCATGCAAAAAGTTTAATTAGATAAAAAAAACTAATTGAAAATAGTCATAATAGACTATTGTCATGTATACTTTCTGCACAAAACCCACAGAAGATAAGTAAACAAACCACACCGTACGTACCTAGCAGACGAACACGATCGAACCGTAGCCACTACGCCAGCAGACAATGAATCTAGTGTGATATAATGTTTCATGTAAAGCTCGAATGAGTGGCAGCAGATGACTGTTTAGTTCTGGCTTGAATTGACTATTTCATTTCCCTGGTCTGGCGAGGACAGAAAATTCACTATCATAGAGTCGATGAGTGCATGATCAACTTGTCCGCATTCGGCGTAATGTAACATGTAAGATTATGACAAGAAAATGGCATTAAAGCACAAAATAAAGTTTCATGACAACTAAATTCACCAATTATATTAATAACTGACCATTTTTACACCTACAGCTAGTGCTCAAACCTTACAAAGTAAGCAAAACATATTGCGGGGAGTGTCCCGGTCATGCATCAAAACTCAGTGCACGAGTGATTGTTTCGCTTTTCTCTTATTTGTGTATAGATCTGCTCCGACATGGTAAGCTGGCTGTGCCCAAAAACCAACATCTAAAATAATTAGAGTTAGTTGATACATTTTTCTTTCTAAGGTAATGTCCGTGAGGAAAAAAACGCCTTACATTGACTTTCGCAAGCCTGATGCCTGTCGATTTTACCTCAAGAAAATTGAGGTGATCGGCGGGCTCGATCCATACCAGCTATGGTTAGGGGGTAAGAATTGACCCACTGCGTCTCCCTTCGCGATTCGTAAGAAGCGATTAATTAGGTACATCGTGACTTGATTTGTGCTGACTCTGAACTATTCTAGTGGTTTTTGTGCTCGGTGGCCTTAGGTAGCCTACAAAGGCTGATAAGCCTTAAAACTCCATCCATCCATCCATCCATCCATCCATCCATCCATCCATCCATCCATCCATCCATACCAGCTGACGAAGGACTGACTTGATCCGGAATTGAGGAACACTCCGCCAACGAGTGCCATGGACATATTTAATTTTTGTACTCGGACCATCGGTGTACACGTTGGAAGAGTTAAAGAATTATAGATCTTTGGAAGTCTATTGATTCTTCGTAGCAGGATTTGTGGGAGATGTCTGCTCATTCTCGCGGGATGTTTGTCTCGAAAGGTCAGATCTATTCTGTAAATCTTCTTTTTCCATCCTCTTCGTCTAGTTACGGTGACTCTTTGCACAATCGGACCTTAATTAATTGGTTTTCTCTGATGGTATAAAGTAGTAGGAGCGTTTGACTCCTCTTAATTTTTCTTTTTGTTGGTTGTTAAAACAATTTGTCATGCAGCAAGAAGTCGGCATGGTTGCACGTCTCCCGTAGCACAGCTTAGCAAGACAGCGCTCGCCTCCTACCAACATGGCTGAAAGGATGTGGCTTCTACAGATAACTCCGGAAGTGACGACAACGCGTCTCCGGCCATTACAAACTTTGTAGAATTTACAGCATTAGTTTGATTTCACCAGGAAGTTTTCTTTTACACAGATCTATGCCAGAAATGCTACTTTGGATATTACAGTGCTGTGTAGAAGACTTGATCCAGTCTACAAGTCACATCAACTACATTTCCATTTATATGAAAAGGTCTTTTTATCAGAACAATGCCAGACCACTGATTACCTGATTTTTAGATCCAAATAAATGTTACCAGTAGTTTGAATGGGTGACAGTTTTCTTCTGCTTTCTCCTCTCAAGTGGTGTCTGATTTGATGGAGTGAATTTTCAATGAAGGCAGCAGGTTATCCTTGAAATTCCCTATAGAAGATTTGCCTTTGTTTCAGGTTTGGTGGAGTGATACTTTCCTATGGGAACATCAAGCATTGTGGAAGTCAGGCCCCCATAGATTCCAGCACGGGGTTCTCTCTCCACAGAATCAGAGTGGATCTGATCATCTTCAGGCCCCAGATTGGCAGCAGAATGAAGGCCATTGTCAACAAATTTGGGCAGGACTACATCGGCTGTCTGGTGCTCAACAGGTTCAACGCCTCGGTGCCCAAAGAGGGCAATGCAGCCAGGGAGATCGAGTTTGGGCAGGAGGTTTCCCTCGTCATCAAGGGAGTGGTGTTCAACCGGAAGATCCTGTCTTTGAGAGGAGCCTTCCCTGATGATGGGTGTGTATTCCTAGTGATTGACTTAATCTAGCCTGGCCAGGCCAGGTCTAGCCTAGCCTAGCCTAGCTTAGCCTAACCTAGCCTAGCCTAGCCTAACCAAGCCTAGCCTAGCCTAGTCTAGCCTAGCGTAACCTAGCCTTATTTATCATATGTATTTATGTACACTAGTTTGCTCAAAGCACATCAGTTCTGGAGGAAAGTAGTGTTTTCAACTGCTTTTTGAAAGACATGAAGCAGTCGCTTAACCTCATGGATTTAGGAATGTTGTTCCACAGACCTGCTCCTGGGAATGCAAAGAACGCTGGCCATATAGTTTATTCATCTAAAATGTGGAAATAATATTTGCTTTTTAATACACTTGCACTATTATTGTAGGCATTTGTATATTTAAGCTTTGCATTGACTGGAAGGAAAACTGGAAAGTACACAGCTCATGATGTGTATGTGTGTTTCTTAAAATTAAATATGCATCTATTCATTGGTTAGTTTACAGGTGCATTCATTCTTCACAGTTCAGATCCACATTCTATTCTGCATTAGAATATTCTGCCTCATTGTCCATCAAATTGAAATTTTTTGTCAGAATGATCGTAAGGAGCATTTATCTACGGAACCTCTTGCCGTCTACAAAAATTGTCATGTTTGCAAACTAAATGTGTTTTAGAAGCTTACTATTACAGAAATGGTGTGAAATATCACTATCCAAGAAAGAGTTCAGATTTGTTGAACACTGCATCAGAGAAAATTCATTTTTCTAGGTTTACCTAGTACAAATTATAAAAGTTTAAGAGTATCATCAGTATGTTTTGAAAAAGTTCCAAGCCTATGTATTGTATTACAATTTTATGTGATAGAAAGAGACATGTGTTTAGATCGCTCCCACTAATTAAATCTGAAATTTGTCACATCCAATTAACACTTGAGGTTTTATGTGAGGCAGCAGCTTCTTAAAAAAAAACTGGCAGCGTTCGTAGTATGTGCCACATCTCAAGTAAACTCCCCTGTATTTGGGTTTTAATAGACTGAAATGCTTGGATGCTGGGTTTTTTTGGGGGGGTATGTAACTTATGAAGCATTTATTTATTTATTTCAAAAAGGTTGGAAAATATTCCAGGTGCTGGGATGGGACCAAGTGAAGGATTAATGAGGAGGGACAAGTCGTGACAACAGGTCCGACTAATTGTACTTCCTTGAGAGAATAAATGGCATTGAAAAGGGCCATTTTCATGGGTGGAGCTTTGGGCGGTGCTGAATGTGATAATTCACTTGGTGGGGATTGGCTTCATTCTCCCAGGCTGGTGAGTGTTCACCCTGTCTTCCTGGTGAGAGTTCATTCTCACAGGGTGGTGGGTGTTCATTCTCTCAGGGTGGCAAGCTTTTGGAGTCTGGCTCCTTCAGGCCCATCCACACTGAGTGAACACTCAGTCAACAAGAAAATGCTCGACCCATGATAACGGCTCTTTTCAGGGCCACTTATTCTCTCACAAGAGAATACAATTAGTTTTCCTCTTTGTTATTCCCTCTGTGGGTTCGGGGTAAGAATTGACCCACCGTGTCTCCCTACGCAATTCGTAAGAGGCAAATAACTAGGGACAAGTGACTTGATTTGTGTTTGCTCTAAACTGTTCTAGTGATTTTCGTGCTTAATGGCCTTACATAGCTTACAAAGGCTGATAGGCCGTAAAACGCTACCCATCCATCCATCCCTCCATCCTCCTTGTTATTCATTAGTAAGTGATTAGTCAATCCTGTTTATTATACATTTTTTTTCTTTTCCTTTTCAGCACCAAAGGAAAGAAGAAAAAGGAAGAAACATCTGAAGATGTTCTGGACACACGAAAGACCCTGAAAACTCCAAAGGATGACACACCAGTAATGAAAAAGTCAAAGAAAAGAAAGAGACACCAGTCTTCAGAAAATGAAAGAGAGGAAGGAGAAAAGACCCCCAAACAACAGTGTGTAGAGGGGAAGTCCAAGCGCCGGTCTGCCAGCAATGACGTGTCTACGAGTCCGGACAGTGGTTGGTCTGGAGTGGTCAGCATCGACAGTGACGAAACCCCCTCCTCCTCCTCCTCCTCACACAAACTCAAGAAGAAGCTGAAGCATCACTAGACCACAGCCAACTTGTTCTTTGTTTTTTGGATTGTCGACACTTTGCCATTTTAGGTTGAATGGTTGGATATCCAAGTTTGTAGGCTGCATGGTTGGGTGGGGTTTCGAGTCTGATGGGGATGGTGGGGTTTCGAGGTAGTAATTTGTATGGTTGTGTTTTGGGTCATTTGGATGCATGAATGGATAGATGGGTGAATGATTTACTGCTTCACAGACTGTCCCACGGAGAGGATGGATTCAGTTTGGCCTAGCAAACTCAGTTGAAGATGCAGGTTGAACTTTGCCCCTGCTCCAATTGTAGGACGTCCCCCTGTGGTTTCCATTACATGTACTTGCATCACACGTGAAAACTTTCATCCCTTCTGTGCCCACAAGAGATGTGCAGATCTTGTGAATCACAGTTGGAGCTGGCCATAAAAGCAGACGTTTTCAGCAGACTGAGATGATGTGTGTGCGTGTGTGGAACGAGATCCAGCAATCTCTCCAGCTGCCACTTCCTCATCACAGAGATGAACCCACGTTGGTGTGATGCACGGCCAAGAATGCTAAGGATGAATGGGACGTGCTTGGCAAAGTCTTTCACCAATGTCTTCCAGCCTTCACTGGAGTTGTTCAGATGCTGTTGTGTGCAATTGTATCTTACCAGAAATGCCTTCATTCTAGATGGCTTGAGGGTTGAAAGCTCTGCTTTCACTGCATACATGTGTTCAGACTCTGCCCTGCTAATGAAGAAGTTGCCGAGTGCCGTGACTAACTGGTGAGTGACATGAGCTTCATGGTTTGTGTGCATGCTTGTGTGTGTGTGCATGTATGCTTGTGTGTGTGCATGCATGCTTGTGTGTGTGCATGCATGCTTGTGTGTGTGCATGCATGCTTGTGTGTGTGTGTGTGCGTGTGTGTGTATGTGTGCGTGTGTATGCTTGGGCATGTGTACATGCTTGTGTGTGTGCATGTATGCTTGTGTGTGTGCATGCATGCTTGTGTGTGTGCATGCATGCTTGTGTGTGTGTGTGTGCGTGTGTGTGTATGTGTGCGTGTGCATGCTTGGGCATGTGTACATGCTTGTGTGTGTGCATGTATGCTTGTGTGTGTGCATGCATGCTTGTGTGTGTGCATGCATGCTTGTGTGTGTGTGTGTGTGTGTATGTGTGCGTGTGCATGCTTGGGCATGTGTGCATGCTTGGGCATGTGTGCATGCTTGGGTGTGTGTGAATGGTTTGGTTTGTGTGTTCGATGATAACATACCTCAATTTATTTGTTGCAGTACACAATGTGATTTTGTGGCACTGAAATCAGTTATACTGAGCATTAAAGATGGGAGAGATCATGTGGTTTTGTTTGCTCTGCTGACTTTAAGTTTCCAAACGCCTTTTTAACAGATAAAGTTATTTGACCAAGAAGAATGGTAGTGCATTTCTACACACACAAACATGCATACACAACAGGCTTGCACACACACACGCACATACAAATGCCGTCTAGATTTATTGGGAGGGAGAAAGAATATTCAGGTACAGAAGCACCACTTTTGTATCGCATAATTGCTGTAATTCATGTCTGCATTGCGTATATAAGACATTGTTGCTAGGATGATAATCATGCAAAAACTAAAATAGCCTTTCATTCTAGTGAAGTGCTTGCTTTAGTCAGGAAGTTGATCAAAATGACAAAATTAGGACAGAATATGAAATTGGGTCAATGCAGACCAAGAGCACACCAGTAATGGTATTGTCCCAAGACTTGTTAGGGGTGTAAACAAAGACGAGACAAAGTTGTACATGACAATGATGTTTATTTACAACTGTCATTCAGAATATCCTTATCGTGTTGCATGTATGGCTAGCAGTCATTTTGTAGAGTTCTCTAATCTATAGCTCCAAGTTCAGCAAACCAACCTGACCAGTTATCGAGTCATCGTTTGGATTTGAAAACAAAAAAGATGGACCAAAGTATTCCTCCAATCTATTCTAATGCACCACATACTTTACAACATTATCTAGCCTAGATGAAAGAGCCCCCCCAATGACTGGAGTGCAAGCTACATCTGTACAAGTAAGACCTTGACCCTGTTCCCACATCCCTCTTACTTGAGTGCATTGATGACATTCTGCCTGTTCTGACACAAATAATCAATGATTGCTTCCAGTCTGGCACCTTCCCCAGTGTTTTCAAACAAGCTTTAGTCAAGCCACTTCTGAAGAAGCAAGACCTGGATCCAAACAAGCTTAGCAATTACAGGCCAGTCTCCAACCTTTCCTTTCTTTCAAAACTGTTAGAGAAATTAGCTTTGCAGCAGTTGTTAGAGCACGTGTCCAAGTATGATCTTTTGGCTCGTTTTCAGTCGGCGTACCGTGCTCACCATTCCACCGAAACAGCTCTGCTCTGTGTTCTAAACGACCTCCTTGTCGCATCTGATGATTCCAAAGTTTCCCTTCTCGCGTTGTTAGATTTGAGTGCTGCGTTTGACACAATAGATCATGGAATTCTTCTCTCCCGTCTAAGACATGTTTTTGGCATTGACAACACAGCACTCTCCTTCCTGAAATCATATATCTCAGAACGTAGGCAGACTGTTTTGATCCAGGGTATAGCTTCTGATCCTGCCCCGCTAAATTACGGAGTCCCACAGGGCTCGGTTCTGGGTCCTCTGCTGTTTCTACTGTACACCCAACCACTTTCCAACGTAATTGACAATCATTCATTCTCTCACAGTGAATTTGCTGATGACACGCAACTCTACAACTCCACTCATCCCAGTCAAATCCAATTTCTTCTCTCTGCAAGTGAACTTTGTATTTCTGATGTGAAACAGTGGATGACACAGAACAAACTCAAACTTAATGATTCAAAGACCGAAGCTCTCCTGGTTGGCGGTAGAGGCGAATTCGATCAGGCCCTGAAACTAACCATAGGCCAGAGTGAGATAGAATTCTCAAAGTCTGTTAGGAACTTAGGTGTCATGTTCGATGATGATCTTTCTATGAGAGTTCATGTGAACAAAGTTTGCCAGTTAGCTTACTACGAGTTAAGGAAAATTGGCACTATTCGTCACTATCTTTCACAACAGGCCACTCAAACCCTTGTCACTTCCCTTGTTCTGTCCCGTCTTGATTATGGAAATTCTCTTCTTGCCGGCATTCCTGGCACTCTGCTAAACAAACTGCAAAAAGTCCAAAACACTGCTGCTAGATTAATCTTTAGATGTCCCAAGAGAACTCCCACATCCAAACTCCTTCGTGCACTGCATTGGCTCCCCGTCGCTCAGAGGATAGAGTATAAGCTAGCCATTATGTGTTTCAACTTCTTCAATCAAACTGCACCACACGCACTCAAAGAAATTCTCACTGTCTACACCCCCGCTAGAAATAACCGTTCAGCTGCAGACACCAAAACGTTAAATGTCCCCCGTCGCAAAAAGATAACCCAAGGACAGCGAGCTTTTTCCTACATCGGCCCTGTAACATGGAATAGCCTACCTTTCCCTGTCCGTCACTCTAATTCCATGTCCCAGTTCAAAACCTCCCTCAAGACACACCTGTTCCGGTCAGTCTTTCCTGACGAGCAGTGAAGGCGCCTCTTTTATGTTTCGTGTTTTGCCTGCTACTTAATTAATTGTATTGTATTTAATTGTTCTTTTTATTTCAATTGTATAGTATGTGAGTGTTAGAATGTTTTGTATGAGTGTAGACTTTATCATTGTACACGCCATGAGCTTGCTATTAGGGAAGGTATGTGCGTTATAAATAGTCTGTACAAGTAAGAGCTGCAGATGAAAACAGAGAAGAGTGTTGGGTCTTCATGCCATGATGGCTGGACCATCCCTCTTGGCTTCCAAGGCGATTCCGGCCCCAGAAAACCCAGTGGCGCCCTGCAAAGACAGCAACAGCCAAATCTTATTTCGCACAGACAGCAGGGTTGCTTTCTGATGTACTCGTGTGTTTTTCAGTGTGGGCAAGATTTAGCAATGCTCATCTTCGCCCAAGGGTAAGTCTGTGTGTACCTGCTTGGAATGGAGTGTACAGCACAACCACACCAGTGTGTGTGTGTATGTGTGTGTGTGTGAGTGCTAGCATTGCTGCATGATTACCTTTTCCCCCCGTAGCTTTTGTGGTTTCGTTTCTTCATGTTTTTTATTAAGTAAAGAACTTGGCACATTATTATGAATATGTTTTCTTCAAGAGCAAAAGCCAAATTATTGTGCACATATACTAGTCTGAAGCTCATGCAGCCTAAAAATTCACACAGAACACAGAAGCACACGTAAGAGTCGATCTCAAGCCAACTTAAAATTCTGGAAACCTTGCCCAAGGATGCAGCTCTATGATCAGTGCAGCTTCGACACCCACAAGCCACAAGTCAAGCATGCTGACAACTCAGACACAAAGCAGCATCAACGTCTCGGAGGAGTAAAAAGTTCAGAATGACATGGCAACATCCTGAGTAGATGCCAACTGAGGTACAACACCTATCCTTATGAGGCAATGCATGCCAGGCTTACTGACACAAGGACAAGAGCAAAGTGGAAGAGTGAAGGAGGCAATGCATGCCAGGCTTACTGACACAAGGACAAGAGCAAAGTGGAAGAGTGAAGCTGGCAGCAGATTCCTACACAACGGGCCTCATCCATTGCACAAGAAAAAACAAAAATATCTCATCAAAACTCTACATCACTCAACAGCACCATCCCCATTGCTAGTGGGAGAAGGTTACTAAGATCATGCACTGGTCACCATGGCTACCACAAGATGGCAGCATCCAGCATTTCCTGCAACACAACTCTTGAGGTACCATGATCGTGTCTAAAATAAAAGAAGGCACTTACCTAGAGTAGACATTTCTATGTGTGAGAATCAACTCGGAGTACCTAGTTCTGTTCAAGAGTGAGTTCCCACACACTTACACGGTACAGGGGAATGATGTCCTTCTCTCTCAATTTCATGCTGTTGATGGGATCAATCATGTCCTTCTTGATGATCTTCTCCACACAGTCCATTGTCACCACACTGCCACTGTGCAGACACACAGACAATGTCAATCAGTTTATCATCATCATCATCATCATCATCAATCATCATCATCACTACTACCACCACCACCACCACCACCACCACCACCACCACCACCACCACCACCATCACAAAGGAGAAAAGCAAATTATTAAGGTCAAAACTTCCTCCCACTTGTATGCAATACAGTGATACCGACTTGAGCAGAAGGCCCACTAATTATGTATATCAAAGACTGAAAGAGAGAAAAAAAATCCCTGTCTCTTGAGAAAAATTACCAAGAAATAGAAATCAAGTCCACAAATGCTCACAACTACCCATAGGGCATCAAGCACTCACGAGGTTCGAAGAACAACACAGGGTACGGAGTTGCTGAGCACGTCATTGGTCACTGCACAGACATATCGGGCCTGGAAAAATAAAATGCAGTTATTATAAAACAACCAGTCCACTTCTCTCGATCTTTTAGAAAATTATCACCATAAATGAAAATGAACGGCTGAAATCAAACTCACTGATACGTGCTACAAAGAGGAAGCAAGAGGCACAGAGCCCTACAAACAGTAGACTGCTACCATTGTTGAAGAATGAGCAATCAACATTTATGCGGATTCCTTACCTCCTTAGTGATGAGTGATCGCTTCTCTCCATCCTTGATCTCTGTGAACTTGACTGGAATCAGATCTTTCAACTTGAGAACTCTCCCGCTCATTGGGCATCGTACCTTCTCGTCCTTCAACACAGACACAGAAGTGGTTGAAGTTGGTATAGGTAATAGAGGGTATGATTAACATAGCAAATGTCTTTAATGACATAATTCCTATTTCATGCACACATCTGAACCAAATGGGAGGAAAGTCAAACAACTAAGTGCTGCTTTTCACCCGTTACTCATCTAGATAAGATTCATTAACAATTTTATAAATTGTATCATCTGAGTCCTTTTCTTTTGGGAAGACAAGAAACAAACACAAACAAGCAAACAAAAAAGAATTTAAATCACAATTTACATTTATAACTTCATCCACTCACTATCACCATCAGCAACAAAATATTTTCATTATTACAGAAAAATTATCAATTTAGCATCAGCTTCTGAAATTAAAATCATTTTCATATACGAAAACTGCATTCAAAATATTCACACAGTTCATCTATTCATAGAAACATTTTTAAATGGTTGCTGAAAACTGACCCTCCATTCTTTCAATAAATTATCATTCCATGAAGAATGATACTTTACCACCAACCAAACCAAACAAATTTACCTCTTTCATGTGCACTTCAAACTGCATTCACTTCTGATTACTATTATTAACAATACTCTCAGATTAAAGCCTAATACATCAATAAATAGTTTTCATGTGTCATGACACAATATTAAAAAAAAGGAGAGCGAAATCAGACAATGGGAAGAGATGACCTTCTTCATCATGACACTAGGGGGAAAATTTCTTAACTGAACAAGAAGGGCAAAGCCCGTACGACTCACATGCTTGACCTTGACCTTTACATGACCTTGACCTTCATGTGACCTTCAAGGTCAAGGTCAAACAACTAAACCTAGCAATGACATCATACGCTAAGAACTGCTTTACACATTTTTCCTACCAAAATACATGTGACCTTGACCCAGGTCAAGGTCATCCAAGGTTATGCAACACAAAGCTGTTAATTCAAGACATAGGAAGCACAATGGTGCTTATTGGCACTTTCTACCATGAGATATGGTCCCTTTTAGTGGTTCACTACCCCATTTTGGTCACATTTCATAAGGGTCAAAGTGACCTTGACCTTGATGATATGTGACCAAATGTGTCTCATGATGAAAGTATAACATGTGCGCCACATAATTATTAAGTTTGAAACAGTTATCTTCCATAGTTCCAGGGTCAAGGTCACTTCAAAATATGTATACAATCCAACTTGAAGCAAGGTCAACCAAACTGGTATCAAAAGATAGGGCTTACTTTGCCCTATATACAATATATAGGTGAGGTATCCAATCTCAAAAACTTCAGAGAAAATTGAGAAAATGTGAAAAATGGCTGCCTTTTAGACAACATGTATGGCCCCTGCGACCTTGACCTTGAAGCAAGGTCAAGTCACTATGTATGTTTTTTGAGGCCTTGTCATCATACACCATCATGCCACATTTGGTATTGATAGACTTTATAGTCTCCGAGAAAAATCCAACGTTAAAGTTTTCGGACGCCCGGACGCCCGGACGGACGAAACGGGTGAGTACATAGACTCACTTTTGCTTCGCATGTGAGTCAATAAAATGGCAGGGCATTTCTATTCAGGATTAGAGAACAAAATTGTCTCCAGGCAGCCAACAGTTCCTCACTGTGTTTCCACTACGAATACCAACACTGTAAGACAAGACATGACGACAACTTACAGGCTTCTTCACATGCGTGGCTTCTGCCTGGGGCGTGAGGGTTGGGATCCAGAAGCTGGGCAGCTGCTTGTCCTGGCCGTTGGTCATGTTGGACACGCTGGACTTGGAGGCCTTGCTGCTACTGGCCTGGTCTGCAGATAACAAGACAAGAGGATCAATAGGAAGGCATGATGACCAGGGGGAAAACTGTACAGCAATTGGAGACCCAATTATCAGTAAAAAGTTGTGATGCAATGTCTGCACACTTGACCTGTAACTGCATCATAGTGCATGTCACCTGTCACAGTGGCTACATCAGCAGCTCATGTGTACAGAAATTGCTATTGCCTGAGTGAGTTGCCTCTACAAAAACCTGCATACAATAAGCCATTATCTCCACATGGATTTCAAGCCATATTTCTATCAAAGTCTTACTCAGGCAATCATATCAACTCCAATTTTCAAGGCAGCCATCCCTTTCTTACATCTAAATGGGCATCATTTCATATTTCACATCAAGAAATTTAGTCTCTTGAGGTGACTGTCATACTCCACTGTGTCTTGCTCATAAATGCATAGTAAACAGAGATATACCAATATCACTATTGACACATCAGTCTCATTGAGCACGCAAAAAAGGACAATATAAACATATAAGTGCAAGCAAATTAAAGTATTTATGATCACATGTGCATGCACACGCACACACACACACACACACACACACACACATGGACACACACATGGACACACAGGAGCACAGGAAAAAAGTTGTCTTACCTTCCTTCTTGGCCACCATGCTGCCTTCCTTGGCCACAAAAGCTGCCTTCTTGGCTTCCTGTTCAGCCTTGCCAAGCTGCCAGGCTTCTTCCTGCCAACAAAGACACACCCAGGTATTAACATTGGATCTCCATTATGCCATGGATTGATGCATCACAACAAAGACACACCCAGGTATTAACATTGGATCTCCATTATCCCATGGATTGATGCATCACAACAAAGACACACCCAGGTATTAACATTGGATCTCCATTATCCCATGGATTGATGCATCACAACAAAGACACACCCAGGTATTAACATTGGATCTCCATTATCCCATGGATTGATGCATCACAACAAAGCCTTGACATGCATGATTGAAGTTAGCATTTTTTTTCAAAGCATGACTGGATATGTAAGAATCTGAATCAGATTCAAAACAAAGAATGGTCCACTAGCAGATGATTATTTAAATCACACATTGAAAGAAAGAAAGAAAGAAAGAAAGGAAGGAAGAAAGAGAAAGGAGGGAGGGAGGGAGGGAGGGAGGGATTTTAACAATCTATCAGCATTTGTAGGCTACTGCAAATCAAGTCATGGTGTCCTTATTTATTTGCCTCTTATGAATCGTGCAAGGACACATTGTGGGTCAATTCTTAACCCCCCAACCCAAAGGGGGGAAAGAAAGAAAGAAAGGAAGGAAGGAAGAAAGGAAGGAAGGAAGGAAGGAATTAGCACACATCTACAAACCTTATCCTTGTTTTTTTGCTTTTCATACTCCTTCATTTTCCTGGCAATTTCCTTCTTCTGATGCAAAATGTACTCGAGGATAGCCTCCTTGTCATACAGGTGGCCATCAGGTCTGGGGAGGGAAAACAGGAACAGGAATAATTTCATTTCATACCTCTAATGGCGGCAACGGATGGAATTATCCACACCAATAAACATACCTTCCACAGAAGTTTGTGCAGTCTATTTGAAGACATCTTAAATCACATGAATAAGGCATGTGGCAATTTTTTGGTTCATCAGCTCAACAACATGCCATGAGCTCTATGAAAAATGAAAGTTGCAGCTTGCATGAGATGCAAAAGAAACAACAGTTGTCTTCAAATATGTGTGACTGGTCCCTCAAATAGGAGTCTCTCTAATACCTTTATTGATTTTCAAATTGTTGTGTTATCAAAGAGAACACTAAATACAATTCACAAACATACCAAAATCATCACAATATGTGCAGTGTTTGCTATGGTATGACAGTTTGAATATGTATACTGTACAAAAAGATTTTCAAGAAAATGGCTTTTCAAGTTTGCACTTCATTTTGCATAGCAAACCCCTACTTGTAATCAAGCTGCATGAATGAAATTGGCTCTGAGCTAATTCTTACATACATCCAATGATCCATCAATGGCCAATGACAATGAACTACAGTAGGCATTTAGATGAGAACATGTAACCATAGCAGATACTTGACTGATCTGTTTGTCAGTACAACAGGATCATGAGGTGGGTGTTACATCATGAAAGTTTTTTCCAAAACTGAAATTGCAATACCTATCTAAAGACAAAAAAAAATATTCATTTAGAAGTAGATTTGAAATATGAAACTCTCAAAGTATACTAAGGAATGGTTCAACTTCTGAGTAAGAAGAATCTTAAAGTCAGTAGATGAAATTTCAGCTGTATCTTGATTTGAGTGAAGTATCCAAGGGACTCAATTTGGGAGGACCAGCCACATTTCTACCAGGTGGCCTTGGTCAGTCTGTTTTATACTGTGACGGTCATGTCACTCAGTTTTACAGGCATATACCTTCAGCCATTTCAATTCATGTGATGACAGTCTTAACAGGGTTTATTATGCACTAAAGCTACATATTGACTGAAGAATAGCACCTTAAGAGACTTTTTAAAAAATCATAGCTTTTGTCAGCCGCATAATGTGTGGACTAATCCTACCTAATAAAGGGAACAAGTGTACTCAGGTTTGAGTTCAAACTGTCAACAGTATGCTCAATAATACAAAAGTGGTTTTTTCCTGAAAGTTACATCTTCCACAAGTGGTTTATATTCTTTGACTGCAAACATAAAATGGCCTCTCCCTCAGTTTAACCCTCGGAGTTCCATGACAATTAAAAAAACAACAACAACCACACTCCATCATCCATGCACTGGAATTAATTATTAATGGCAGACTGGCCCTGATGTGTGTCATGTTTTTATTGGTTAACATTCTGAGGGTTAATTGTGATTTCCTTTTCCAAATGACAGCAGAACATTTGTGTAAACAAAGTAATTTCTGGTTTTACATGCATCACTTATACATGTGGTACATTGGACTGTATGTATACTATTCAAACAGTTGATAAAAAGATGGTAGAAATCCACCGGACTTACGTAACGACTGGATTCTGACATGGCTGAAGTCTCAGGGAGCAGCAATCAAAATCCTGAAGAGTAACATTGATTATTAAAAATAGCAATGCAAAAATAGTCATTCTGCACTACTGTAGTGGAAATAATGAAATGCCAATATGTTTTGACACAACTACGATATAAATTATACTCTCAAGAGTGAGAGAGTTTCTCTCTCTCTCTCTCTCTCTCTCTCTCTCTCTCTCTCTCTCTCTCTCTCTCTCTCTCTCTCTTTCTCTCTCTCACACACACACACACACACACACACGCATGCATTCACGCACGCACACACGCATGCACACACACACACACACACTTACACAAACACACACACACACACACACACACATGAAATGTTTAGGCAATGTTGAAAAAAAGTTCAGGGTGAGAGTGCAAAATTAAAAACATGCATTTTCTGCAGCTCTGGGCAAAAAATGATGGACTTAAGCTTAATGAGCACCCTCAAAAGGTTGGTCAACTCACACCTGTGCCACGCTAGCATATTCATACGTTCACTCCCTTACAAGCCGTTTAGGCTACAAAAAATGTTCCACATACTGTATTTTTTTTCGAAGAAAGAAACACAGAAACACACCTTGACAGAATCTTTTCCAAACCGCGTAGTCTTGCTGCCGTAGCCAGAGGCGGCAGTATCCTTTTTGCGTTCGTGGTAGGTGTACACTGTACCAGCAGTACAGTTTCTGGCGTGACGGGTCATTGTGAACAGTGATCTTCAAAACAAAGCAAAATATTTCTAATTAAATATCGATCTATTCACATGAATACTGATAATATCACGAGATAAAAGTTATAACGAAAGCTATTTTAAAAAGGGAAACTCGACGTTTATAAATCTTTCAGGTAAGTGATTTTCCCTCTTTCTTCAAATTAAAAACAGCAAAGCTACAAAGGCATGAACAATTTTTCATACAATTGTCTTTTTATGTCTCATTTCTGATGACTGCAGTCGTCTTGAAAGGTATTCGCACGTGTCACTGATCAAACTGCGAAGACAGCCAACAAACGTGACTTCATCATGTTCCACTTTTCGAGTTTAAAAGCAGATAATCTTGAACGTAAGAAAGACAAACTGCACATTAACGCACCTTTATAATAGTATCTGCTAAGTTGTAAACACATATACCATAACTCTTACCTGAAACGTCGTCTAAGCGATTGTATTTGTGTAACACACTCAGCCTGTCCAAAAAATAATAAACAATTCTGTGCCGGAAATAGATCTTGTGTTAACATTTAACACGAAAGAACGACGCAAGGGAGGCTACTCTGGGGACCATTGATGGATGCGAGCGTCTTTGATGCGAAGAAATTCGAGATCTTGCGAGGAACAGCAGACCGGTGCCAACATGTGTCAACATAGCGAAAGTAGATGCAAAGGCAATCAACTTGTTGTCGTTGTTGTTGTTGTTGTTGTTGTTGTTTTGCGGGGGGGGGGGGAGGGAAAGAAAGAAAAAAATCTAGACATCATCATCATCATCATCGTCATCATCATCATCATCATCATCATCATCATCATCATGACTTCCTTCGTAGTCTGAGACTGATGTTAATCAAATAGTTGATGCATGTTGACACCGGCGTCTATAGAATGCGGCCCCCATCCCTACCTTCCTTCCTCCGTCTGCACGCACGTGAGTGTGTGCGTGCGTGAATGCGTGTACGTGTGTGTGTGTGTGTGTGTGTGTGTGTGTGTGTGTGTGTGTGTGTGTGTGTGTGTGTGTGTGTGACCTGCCTCTGGATAGTCGAAAAATAGCCCAGATTCCCTCCAACCCTGGAATTTCAAAATGTTACGATTTCTCTCAATTCGTAGGGCCTAAAGTCCTGTCGATACGATCAGCTGAATCTATAATTCTTCGTAGCTTGCTCCGGGAAGTCAAAGTCCCAAAATGCGGTATATACTAATTAAAAATATAGTAATTTTCGAGAAGAAAAAAAACAACTTTATTCGTGCACTGGTCGATTCACAGCGACATAGTCAATAATCAGCATTACTATTAATGCACTTGATCCACTCTCGATCGGACTTAATTGATCCTGTGAGGTGACAATTCCGCGCTCTGCACGTCTTCTGTCCCGCTCTCACTTGTCTCTCACGCTCTCACTTGTCTCTCACGTTCTCACGCCACCCTGCTTAAAATTATACTTTTTGCAAGTTATGTAGAATAGAATAGACCGTCTTGAAGCTGCACATGAATGAAACAAAACAACTCCCTGATCATGTTGACTCTGCTGAAATGTCTGAGAGATTCTCAGCTTTTTTTCGAGTTCAAAATAAGCAAGATTAAGGCAGGTCTCGAAGGCGCGTAGCAGTGGGATGTAAGTCATGTGGATTCATCTCTCACCACTTTTGAACCAGTACCACTTGTGAACCAGAGAAAATTTTGCTGAAAGCTCCATCCAAGTCACTGGTTCCCCCGCCATCGTTGCGGGGTTGCCACGTACCAGTATATGTCAGAGTCGGCACCTCATGTGTGCCAACAAAGGAGCTTGTGAGAAACTTGGGGGTAGTCTTTGATAAACATCTTGACCTCAGTACAAATCGTGGCAGTGTGTAGAGCTTGCTATTACCATCTGTATAACATCAAGATTCGCCGTTTCCTGGACGATGTTCTGAAAAGAGTAGTCCATGCATTTGTCATTTCTCTCTTTGACTACTGCAACTCCCTGCTCTTTGGGCTCCCGGCAAAGTCAACTGATCGCCCCCAGAGAGTGCAGAACTCTGCTGCTAGGCTAATCAAAAAGGTTCCGCGCAGACAGCCCATTACCCCAGTACTGTGGGAACTACACTGGCTGTGCTTGGAGAAGAGAGTTGTTTTTAAGATATGCACCCTATCTGTGTGACCCTTTGAGAGAGCACCGTCCCCAGGGCTGCCTGAGATCGTCTACACAAGAACTGCTGGTCTGCCCACCGAGCAGATGCAGGACCATGGGGAACAGGGCGTTCCAGTGCACAGTACCAAGATTGTGCACCCTTCCACTCCACATCAGCGCCTTTGAGCAGCTATTAGAATTGGCGCGATAGAAATCATCCACAAACATAGGCCTACATATATATATATATATATATATATACACAAGGCGACGTCACGCGACACTTCAAAGACAAATCACCCTGACTACATCACAGGCCTAACTATAAGCAACGACCTTGTGGAGAGGACATGGCGTAAAAAGTGGAAGCTATAGGCCTACCACGTAAGATACTCTAGAACATTCCAGCACTTTCCCAGCAAAAGCAACGTTTGTAACTGCACTACCAACTGCTGTGGAAGCGCGCTGACCACGCGTACTCCTCCAGATCGCGGAGGAGCTATAGTTAATTGCATCGTGGAAAGTTGTTGGAGGAGGTCTAACCACGGTCGATGGTTGTTCTTCGCTTCAGTTTAAGCCATTCTGGTAAACTCTTATCTTTGGCGTACAAGAATGATTTCAAGCCTTGAGGACAGAAAACCTTTAAGGCAATGTGGACGAGATTTTAATATTGTAGCCTATATCAACGCAGAATTCTCACCCAGCAAAGGTCTCTGAACATATCTACCCAAACGGAGCATGAGGACACCGAAAGCACTATATGTTGACTTGAAACGCAACATTGAAAAGTGTGAGGTAGGAGCTGGGGAAGAACCTGCCACGTCAGAAAATGGATCTGCCACATGATGCACAACCTGTACGTGCAAGTGATCAGGACACGTACATACTTTTGCACCCACCAAGCGTGGTCACCTCACTCGCGATCGGCGCGAGACAGCTGTGTCAGAGGATCGTGGTTGTGCTACTGCTGCTGTCGTGTACACAGAGACAGTATATGGGGCTGCTGCGAGTAACGTTGGAAGTGCCAAATAGCGTAGTTGGAATGTCGGCACTGGAGGATTTCCCCGTCCCCCCCCCCCCTGCAGTGCTCTGAACAGTCTAATTCCAGAAGATGTCTGTAGAGCGCCCGTCTCCACCCTTATCTCCAACGAAAGACACGTGCTATTTGTAGCGTAATTACTACTATGCTGAAGAGCAGCCAGGGACAGTGCAATTCGCTTTTCGGTGACATCACCGAGACAATTAAGGCCCGTACACTGCATCCGACCAGTTACCATCACACAGATTTGGGAAGTGTGCAGAGCTGTGTAACTTGTAAGAAAGCTGATTATCCCATCGTCTGGTTGTCAACTGGGCACCTACAGGTGTCCCCTATGAAGACTCATGAGAAAATGTCGACGGTGGACTTTTGTAGAAGGATGCATGCAGTGCTTGACTGTTAGAGTTCGTTCCTCCTCGTTGTCGCGATATGCTGCCCCTTCCGTCTGTGTCTACTTTGACCTCATCCATTCCGAGGTTGTCAGACATGTCGTCAGTTAAACTTGCATTTTAAAAAAGGAGTATCAGAGAAAAAAACTTTTTAAAATGTGACTTCATGCTTATGCTGATACAAAATCATAACACACATAAAAATTAGACCATGTTTTTTAAGGAAATAGTATTCTGGTTGGGTGTTTTAAGTCTTTTGTTTCCTCCTTTGAACAGTGTGTGTGTGTGTGTGTGTGTGTGTGTGTGTGTGTGTGTGTGTGTGTGTGTGTGCGCGCGCGCGCGCATGACCGAGAATACCTTCTTGAGGTATTGACTACTGCTATATGTAAAAGTGAAAATATGCCACGTCAAAGTTTACTATACACGTGCACAGCACTTCCACAAATAAGGTCGAGTCCATGCAGCTTGTCACAAAACCAATTTTCCGGACCCACTGTTTACGATGGTGACGTACGTACATCTCCACTACACCCAACCAGCTCCCTTAAATGGTCTGAACGAGCAGGCATTCTGATTGGCTGGCTGGCTGGCCACGCCTTCCAAAGAAGACACTGTTACGTCATCAACGCCCACCATCACTGCCATTGCAGACGACGAACCGTCTCTGAGTGCCGTGAGCGCGCTTCCTCTGATTGGAGACCTGTGACGTCAACGACGACGAGAACAGCCATATTGTCGACGTCTTGCGGACGACTCTTTTAGGAGTCGGGAATTTTCTTGTCTGAGGCTCTTAACGTCGTAAATAGCGCTTATTGTGATCCCTACTCTGGGCACGCACTGTTTCCATGAATTGAAGTACCGTCTCCCAGACAGAAGAGTTCAGAAGCTTTTTCGTGGCTGCAGACGAGTGCACCAGATCGATTAGTGTGTGTGTGTGTGTGTGTGTGTGTGTGTGTGTGTGTGTGTGTGTGTGTGTGTGTGTGTGTGTGTGGTGTGGCTGCACGATAGATCTTCTGTGCCATAAACGCCGTGTTCAGACGATGGCGTCAATGAAGGGTGGGTGGGGAAATCAACACGAAAGGCTGCAGGGATGGGCAGTGAGTGAAATAGAGGGAACTGCATGAGAGGACGTTTGACCCCCATCCTGCGCTCGGAGTGGCAGATGATAGAGACCATCATACAGTGTGACTAGCCATTTTAGACGACTGACGCAGTGACGAATACCCGAGGTTAATTAAGGTGGCCGGGCTTATCAGAAGCAATCCTAATAACGCTTCATGAATATCCGATCCTCTCGCGGGACTAGAGGCGCGTTTCGTTTCCGAAGATGAAAAAAAAAATGTTCAGAGATGAGCGCTCACAGCGGGCACTCGCAAAGCACAAAGCTTTTCTCCTATCTGAACCTGTCCACCCAGGCGTTCGCCGTGAGGGCTTATCTCTGAACCTGTCCACCCAGGCGTGCACCATGAGGGCTTATCTCTGAACCTGTCCACCCAGGCGTTCGCCGTGAGGGCTTATCTCTGAACCTGTCCACCCAGGCGTGCACCATGAGGGCTTATCTCTGAACCTGTCCACCCAGGCGTTCGCCGTGAGGGCTTATAGATCTCTGAACATAAAACAACAACTTTAAAGGAAACGCGCCTCTGGTCCCAGATGATGTGTTACGATAGCTTATAGGAAAGCGGTCTCAGGTGCCCCCCCCCCCCCCCCCCCCCCCCCCCCCCCCCCCCCCCGGGGGTCTTGGCTTGTTCAAACTGCATCCACCACATGGTATTTGCAAGGGTAGTTTGTGGCCTGAAGCAGCCAAAAAAGGGTTTCAAATTGGTCTTCCCCAGTGAAAAACGCATTGAATGTACATTTAGAAGTTTAATGATCAAAATGACAAGTGGACTTCTGACTGAAAATCTGCACTTAGAATTTCACACATGGTTATGAAGACGATCATGTTGCAGACTCGAAGCAATATCGACAATACTGAATTGAAAAACAGTTACAAGAGTGAAATATATCATGTTCCTGCTTTGGAGAGTAATTTGGGTATTACGTAAATTTGTGGAGGTCGGGCGCAGAGACTTCGAGAGCAGGGGACCATAAATAACCTCCAGGGCTGAGCTAACAATGAGAGGGGGCGGGGTGGGCGGGGTGGTGGTGTGAGAGAAAACGCGATAGAATGAAAGACTGAGAGAGAAGAGTGAGCGAGCGAGCAAGAGAGAGAGAGAGAGAGAGAGAGAGAGAGAGAGAGAGAGAGAGAGAGAGTTACCCGAGGCGTGTTCAAGACACCTACCGGTACGTACCGGTACGTACCGGTAGCATCTTGAACGACTTGTTACGGCTACCGGTACGTACCGGTACGTACCGCGCCCGAGAGCCGTTGCGCGTGTATAGCCAAAATGGCTGCCTTCGGGGAAAGGAAGAAAATCGTCATCACAAATATGCGCTGTGGCACGCATTTCGACCTGTGATTATTACCCAGCCTATGCGAGACGTTACAAGAAGGTAGGCTGATATTGTACTTTTCTTTTTTTAAAGAATAACTGCTCTGAAATAATTACCGGTCAAGATGTGAGCAAACATTTCAACGATAGACGGCAAAACAATTTCAAGGCAATTTCAAGGGAAGCAACTCTTATTTTTTACATTAGCCCTTGGTTAGTGGTGTTACCTCCCTTGAAAATAGCATCGAACTATTCTTGCTTACACCAAGTCAGCACTGTCGTTTTGACATAAATTTCTATTCGAGCGATGTCGAGCATTCATGCACAGCTACAGCTTAACGTATTTCATCAGCTTCCACAAGGAACAAGCAGTCTGCAGCTGCTGGTTTACTCATTTGGTTGAGAAGCGCAATCCGCGGCGATGAGAAGGCATCTTGGAAGCCATCTTGGCTACCGTTGGGTCATAACGAGTCGTTCAAGATGGCACACCGGTAGGTAGGCTACCGGTAGGCTACCGGTAGGTCGTCTTGAACGCACGGCCGGCTCTGGCACAGAACGTATACGTACCAGACGTGTCCCAATTGAATTCAGAACTTCATGCACGGACATCATCATCATCTTTATATTATCTATATATATATATATATAAATCATATATATATCTATATAATATATATATCAATACTATAAATATACTATATATATATATGTGTTGGTGTGTGTGTGATGTGTGTGTGGGGTGTGTGTGTGTGTGTGCTGTGTGTGTGACCGGGTGAAGTGAAGCCCGAGGGCGGGGGGGGGGGGTGCAATTACATTTGCCTTACTATATTTCTCAGCTTCTCTCTTTTCTTTTTTTAAGCCGAGGAGGGGGGGGGGGGGGGTGCAATCTATATTTACATTCCAATATTTATCCACATCTCATCTCTTATCCTCCCTGAGTCCTCTCTCTCATTTTTTTATGTCTTTTGTGCTTGGGGGCGGGGGGGGGGGGGGGGGGGGTGTGGCAATTACTAATTTATACAGTACTACATTATCAAACATATTCTCTCTTATTTTTTCCTTCTTGGCTTCTTTTTTTTTTGTTTTTTTTTTTTGTCGGGGGGGGGGGGGGGGGGGGGAGGGGGGGGGGGTGGGGGGGGGGTGGGTGGGGTGCAATTTGCACCCATTATGGCACCCCCCCCAGGATCCTCCGCTCCCTGATTGCTTGCTTGCACGGATCTCAGAATAAAGACGCTCCCATGGTGTGGAATGGGAGCCCCTAGGGGGCGGCTAATCGTGTGCGATGCTTCTGGAGAAGGCCCTGAAAGTTCGCTCCTTTTGACCACTAATCTGAATTCTAGTCAAAATCTTCTTAATCTCTTCAAGACTGTCTTGCCTCTAACCAGAGCGATTCCAATTGCCAAGTAGATGACTCCCTCTATTCTTCCATTAAAAAAAAAATTAAACCCAAACTGAACTGACTGTACCGGCCACTACCTAAGAACTACGTGTGAAATTTAGATTGTGGATTTCCTTTTCTTTCGCGCAACCATGCTGGGCTATTTAATAGCCACCCCCAGCCCCCGGATTAAAAAGAGAAGAAAGAGACCGATACGAGTGGTAAAGGCCTTTCGCACGCAAACGAGGCATTTCCACACACGTTCCTTCCAATTCCACACGCCACACGCGAACTGACAAAAATATCTGCCAATGGCAGAGCGCTACTGACGCCTTTGCTCCACTATTGCCAGCCGTGATTGGCTGCCACGCTTGCGAAGTTGCCAGTGTAAAATCGCCTCGTTTACGACGGCCTTAAGACTGTCGCAATAAATTGTTGCCTCGAATGAGGTAAAAAGTATTTTTTTTTTTAAACCAACCAACAACTAAATGACATGTTAAGTTGGTGTAAACCGAGAATAAGAATCAGAGAACACTTTGATGTCCAGTCTGGAGGTCAGAGTTTAGGATCACTGCAGCGACACTTTCTCCTGGACTGGGCAGTGATGAAGTCATTCTGAAAACAGAGATATACTAGTCTCAGCCACGCCGAATGTGATGAAGTAGCACTGTCATTCATTCCTCCTTACAAGAGACACACAAGAGCTGACACACAGCGTGGCTGTAATTGAGGAAGTCACGCGACCCGACCTTATCATGGGAATCGACAATTTAATGCTGTATCCAGGTTTCACCCACTCCATATTGCAGTCACTTCCCCGTGAAAATATAGCAGCCAATAGGCGCAATGATGTTAGTCATTGACGCTCAGGCCTACGTGGTTGCTTGTGCTTGTTGTGTCATGGTGATAGCTAGAAGTTTCCTGTGGCTGTGATTAAGGTTCCCTGTGACTAATTCGCATTACACAGCTTGTTCCATGATATGTCACCTCTTTTTCATCACTCACCAAAGTTCAAACGCACACCCTCAGCCCCGTTTAGATCCCACTTGCCGACTTGCGAGTCCGAGTTTGGCGCTAAAAATAATGCAGACCACGAGTGGTTGCTTTGTTTGCTCTGCTTTGGTTGAGCAAGCAAGCGCGTGCGAGCGAATGTTTGTGCACACACATGTGCGCATATGGAAAAAAAGTGGATGCATGATTATCATCATTCTATGGAGAATATTACAAGTGTGTACGTTGTCAGGCCAAGACAAATGTATTGGTTTTTATACGGCAATAAAAAAACCCCACACACATCTTGTTTTCGGAGCACTTTTCATTTCACTCCCTGATCAATGGGCCACTTGTTCCATCTTTTTACTGGCACTTGCGTAAGAGCACAGAAACAAATACTATAGTCAGATGCTAGCACGGGGTCGGCTCTCTATTGCGAAGGGCCGCTATTGCGGAGGGCCGCTATTGCGGGATTTTTTTAATAAACAAAAGTTCTTAGGCCATTTTGATTCTTTTGTCCTAAAACGCCTAAAAAAAACATACTATTTTGGTTATTTTTTTCCGTTTTTTTATTGCGGGGGGCCGCTATTGCGGGATTTTTTTGGTCAAAAGTTCTTCAGGCCATTTTGATTCTTTTGTCCTAAAACGCATAAAAAACCACAACATATTTGTTACTTTTTTGGGGGAAAAAATAGTTTTACCGATAGCGCTCAGCCTAGGCCGCACCCGCCACCCCGCCTGACTGACTTAGCCTGTCCGGGGAGTTTCTCCTAAACCCGGACGCGTTACTTTTTGTCACGTTTGTGTCCAACATCAGCGTCGGGCCCTGGAGTTAGGGCGTAGGGACCACCCGTTGAGAGTCAAACGTGGGATGGAGTTAGAATATAAAGCTTCACCCGTTATTGATAAAACCCGAAAAAATGTCTACGTTTTTTTCCAAAAAAAGTAACAACTATTTTATGGTGTTTTTTTTGCGTTTTAGGACAAAAGAATCAAAATGGCCTGAAGAACTTTTCACAAAAAAAATCCCGCAATAGCGGCCCCCCGCAATAGAAAAAACCCGAAAAAAATTCTAATTCACCTTAATAATCCAGAATATGAAAATTAAATGTACATTTCACTGGCATTCGACAGAGGGCTACGTTCAACAAAAACTTCGCCGTGCGAGACAAAAGTTACAATGATATAGTTATAACGTGAACAAAGGTGTGATTGCACTGCCAGAGGTTCACATCATATTGCAGTGCTGAAACAGTTGGTGTTTGAAATATCGGGGTCGGCTCTCTATTGCGGAGGGCCGCTATTGCGGGATTTTTTCAACAAAAATTCCTCAGGCAATTTTGATTCTTTTGTCCTAAAACGCATAAAAAACCATAATATTTTTGTTACTTTTTTATAACTTTTTTTTTCTATTGCGGAGGGCCGCTATTGCGGGATTTTTTCAACAAAAGTTCCTCAGGCAATTTTGATTCTTTTGTCCTAAAACGCATTAAAAAACCCATAAAATGTATGTTACTTTTTTTTTCAACTTAGAAAAATTTTCGGGTTTTTTTCTTTTAAAAATCCCGCAATAGCGGCCCCCCGCAATAGAAAAAAACCCAAAATTTTTCTAAGTTGAAAAAAAGTAACACATTTTATGTTTTTTTTTAAAATGCGTTTTAGGACAAAAGAATCAAAATTGCCTGAGGAACTTTTGTTGAAAAAATCCCGCAATAGCGGCCCTCCGCAATAGCGTCCCCTCCCCGAAATATTTATGGCAGTTGGTATAAAGGATCGATGGTATCTGTTTTTGTTTTTTTTGAGAACGGAATCTTTGACTGCGAGGCTTGAATCTGGAGATGCATTCCTTGTGGAGAGGGTTATCTGCATTTCTCGTGATGGTGCGTGCCTTCTTTCTCACTCCATTTTGATGGATCTGGCTGAAAGTTTCCACGGGTGTTCTAATTATTTGTTGTGGTTTCTTGATGAGACAACAGCGTATGTCATTCGTCGATTCGATTGACCATCAGATTCGATGTTGCCGCTAGTGCACTCTTCGTTGGATGGTGCGGGAGTGGCTTGTCAGTCCTATCCTGGTGGCACACACTCTGGGACAGCGGGGGCACTGGAAGGAGACTGATGGCGGCACATATGCAGTGCCTGGCGGCAGTGATCTTTTCGTGGCGGCACTCTTCAAACTTCTAGACGGCCCCGTTGGTTGCTGCACGCCAGCCAGCTCTGTCCTGGGCTCTGTTTTCCAGCTCTGCCAGAGCAACACCTGCTTATTTAAGGTTTTTCCAGATGCTGTCTTTGCAGCACATTTGGCCGCCCGGGGTTTCTGTGTCCCTGCACAAGTACCCCGCAGAGATTTGGATTGGATTGATGTGTTTTACGGCCCATCAGCCTTTGTAGGCTATGTAAAGCCAGTAAGCACGAACATCACTAGAACAGTTTAGAGTAAACGCAAATCAAGTCACGGTGTCCCTAGTTATTCGCCTCTTATGAATCGCGTAGGGAGACGCGGTGGGTCAATTCTTCCCCCGAAGCCACAGGGGGACCCCGCAGAGGAGCTGAGGTGGGATGTGGGAGCCGTCCAAGCGAATCACATGACTCGCCCAGGGAAGCGGGGCCTTTACATCATGGCCTCTATGCTGACAAGGCCTGCATACGTCATCACACTATTCATAACAGCATAGTAGTACATATTCTGAAAGATATCCGTTTACGCAGGCAATAAAGTCCGATCTTTAATTTTTTCACAATATACTTCGTTTTCTTTCCATGTCAGTTTGTCATCAATCACTACCCCAATATATTTGTACTATTGCCCAATGTTGGAGCATTTCCATCAATGGTAAGTGATTCTGGTATTATTTATTGCTGCCTTAGGGAGGGACAAGTTCATTCAATCGCATGCAAAGCTCGACTGTTTCGGGTAGAGGTGGAGATTGTTGTGCCTTTGCAAATCAGCTGATGGTTTCCAGCCCTTGATGATGATGGCTCTTCTCGAAGCAATGCTTTTCACATCCTCTGTGCGTGTGCAATAACCTCCTCATCAGTAGAAAGTGCAGCGAGTGAACCATTCTGTGACACAGAGACTACAAGATAGAATGGCACTGAACAGAACTCTTTTAAGTTTTCATGAGTCCATGACGTCAGGCACAATTTCACATTACGTTACACATGTCTTTTCAACATGGAATTCTGTCCACTAACCAACCAGCCAACCAACTTTCCTACCAACATACTAGCCAGGCAACCAACACACACAGACGCAACATAAGCCAAGTTGTACAGCCATCATTTTTATTGACCATTTCAAGCGCCAATCCACACACAGTATCTTGGTGTACAACCCACAAACGATTCCTCCAATCACTGCAGGGAAGCCAAACCTTTATGTACAGTCGGTCATTGTATCTGTTCCTTTCCTCTCAGCCCAGTTTGTAGTCAGAGGAACTCAGCAAACATTTCTCCTCAAGGACACCATTTCTTGGCAGGCAAGCAAGGCAATTTTGGATGTTCAGGTCCCGGTCACAAACATTGGCAATATGTTTTGAATACAACGGACTCTCACAGAGGTTATAAAAATCTTCCAATTATGGGACGAGATGTCATGTGTGATGTTATGCTTGACAATGAATGATGCCATGCCCGATCTAGACCGCTTTCCGTACGCTACCACGACGAGGAAGAAAATAAAACTATGTACATGGCATGTAACAAAAACTCGAATCCATTGCTGGCAATAAATAAAGCAAGCAGGTTTTACCAGAGTAGTGGGGTATAAAATGAGGATGAAACGCCTGCTACTACACCATCTGCATTCAAACCAAGTGCCAAAGCAATGAGAGCGTGACAGGGGAGCATGCACATGACTGACTGATATGATTATTCAGACACAATATTCAGACCTAAGCATGTAAGCGTGTTTTGCTACAGTACAGACAGACATCGATGCACAAGCTCATATTCACGCACCAAGAGTAAGAAAATATAAGACTATGATTATCATTAGCCAGGTAGACTTTCTTGCACAAGCAAGTTCACTCAAAGATTCCTTGCTGTTTCCCCAGTGTCAAATAAAAAGTTTTCCCTATGGCATATAAGCAAACAACCAATGAACTGCAGTGGTCTGAAAAATGTACAACAGGTGATTATAGGAAAGCAGTTCTAGACTGCCTCAGAGAGGCTTGACTATTCACAAACAACAGAGACGTAATTCAATGCTGCACCAGGAGAGAATAGGAGTAAAATTCTTCTATAACAACAGGGTAAACTCACAACAGTCTCGTAGTCAACTGGGAGAAGGAAACAACAACAATGCCAGCATTAATTTACTTTTTACAATATATTCCAGTCCAACAAATTCAACAGAAACATGACTTCACAGGTTAGAATACTGTGGCCAGGCCCAAGGCCATCACCAAGCCAGACGACTTTGGTCTGGTGGGGCTGCGCCCAGGCTGGGCTTCCAGGCCGAAATTCCCCTTCCTCCCCCTCCTCCTCCTCTCTTGCTGCAGTCATCCATTCCAACCAACACCCACCAGTCAACACTGTTCCACAGACAGCACGTACAGATGGCAGACCAGCAGACTTGGTGCAGCATGGAAAGAAGTTTTTCCAGTCTGCATTGATGGGCCAGTCCTTACAGCCGCAGCGGTGGAGACATCAAGACCCGAAACCACACTAGGACCGACAGTTCTGCCTAATAAAGCGACGGGAAATAGTTTCTGCCCTGACACCTGGATGAAGTACCAGTGTAACTGCTGCAATCTAAACTTATGTACACAAGGAATGAGAGGAATTTCCCAAGCACAATGACTATAATTACAGTATTTACATTCAAGAGCATCTCCACAGAAACGCACTGAATATAACCAATGTTTACCCTCACAGATAGCGACACCTTGTATTAAATTTCAGAAGTGTTATCTGCCCTCACTAGAACATTACTTTAATATAAAACAACAGTGGTCTCTTTAAAAAAAAATACAAACCACAGTCCCTAAGTAGGAAAAACCCTATCATTTTGTATTTCACAATTGTTTTTTTTTGTTTTGTTTTTCTCCACAAACTCACTGATTTATCACCAAAGTGGCATAGTTTCTATTAATTTCCATAATAAAACTCAACATTAAGCAGAACCCCAAACACTAAGCATAATGGAATGCCAGACTTGCTCAACTGAAGTAGATTAAATATGGTTGATTTCTCTATGAAAACTTATTCTGAACAAATGGAAAATTTCTAGTGGAACAGACGTCCGTGCCATCTGCCCCTTCAATCTGCACACTGAACATCTTCAAAAGAGAACACAAAGTTGAGCAGAAAAGATGAGTACAGATGTTACAAATAAGTTGTTGTGAGTCAACCAGTTTTATGTCGTAAAAAACAAACAAAAAACGACAGCACATGGAATTTGACAGATTCTCAACACAAAAATGTTCTCTTGTCATCACGATAACAACATTTACCACAAATTGGGCTTTCAAGTTCAAGGCTGTTCTAGAGGGTGAATGCATGCAGGCCAGGCAGCGGTGTACCAAAGTCTGCATAGAGGGCAAACAGGACACCTTACTTCAGCCCCTTGGGTCTGACCAGATTTCTTCCTCAAGACAAGCCATCTGCCCCACCATCCCCACTGCAGCAAAATAATTTTCCATAGAGATGGGGTAAGCTGGCTAACTTTGCTGGCCTGATTGTTTTCCATCCACAGAGCACAATCCAAAGATGCTGGCTTAGTTTTAGGAACAATGAACAGGTCCATTGGACACCACACAGGTCAAGCTTGTTTCAAACACTGTCTTCCCAAAACTGGACTTGTTGTGAGGGAGAAATACAAAAGAACAAATATCTAATCCCAATGCTACTCATATGTAAAAAAGTAGAGAATAACTCTTGCATTTAAATTCATTTCATCTTCAAGTTGCAAACATTAAGTTTTTTCCAGTAATAAATTTTTCAAACACCACACGAGGAAACAACGCTGAAAAACTAAGCAAAGTTACCAATGTTTAAAAAATACAAAAAGATTAAAAGACAATGAAACTGCCAATTAGGCAACATGTGGGTCATATCAAAGTACATGCACACATACAAAGTTTACTAAAAAGAGGTATTCAAATTTTCATGCATTGTGTTTTGAGATCATTGCAAAAAAGATAAATCTTTAAATGGGTCAAATAAATTAGGAAAAGTAACGGATGAACGTGGAAGGAGAAACAGGCATGCTTTACATGTGAAGGAGTTTCCTTGCTATTGCTAAAACACATCTCTGTATAAAGTACAGCACAATGGACAACTCACTACCAGACTTAAAGATCCCGACTCTACAAGACAGAGACCAGTCATGCCAGGCAAAACTGTAACACTCTCTACACACTCAAATCCCATAAGTTACTTTGATGACAGTACATGCACATAATACATCCACACACAACACGCTCTATTACATGTATACATATGTATATATAGGTACTACACACAGCTCTTGGTGGTAAAAATATCAATGCTACACATAGTGTAGCATGTGGACCGTCAACAGAAATCAAGACTACACATGTCATCAAGCCATCTAATCTGCAAATAGGCATGAGCCCAGAGGCTAGGCTTCTCTGTGTTAAGCTGTCAGGTCTATGAAAGAACCAGCTCCTGCCAGCATGGATGCCTGTACTGGCATCACATGGATCGCTCTGTACAACAGCAGACTAAAAGACTCTGACTCACCCTCTGGGTGGTAACTTTAAGGGACAATGAACAATGTTCATGCTGATGCACATAGTGCCACCTTAGGCATTGGTCTACACAACTGTGAGAAGGGACATCCCCATTATGAATTTCCACAGCTGCAAAATACCATAGCATCCACACACATTTCCTTGCTGTTCAAACTCTGTACACGCACACGCACACACAAATTCTAAGTACGGACACTCAGGTCCAAACGTCTGCATGTACTTTGTGGAATACCAAGACAACATCCAGTGACCCAAACTTCCCACATCAACTAGACACATGATGCCTACGCCATCTCAGCAAATCACTTGCAAGTGTACCCTGAGAATTCTGGTTGACAAAAAGGTACATCATGCGTTGTTTCCAGCACTTGCTGAAGGTGGACAGACAGACAAACATGCCCCTCTCCACGTGGCACAAGAAGTCACATCAACGACAAGTAATGTAAGGTTCCTGTGCCACTCATTGGTATCATCCATAGTGAGGAAGCCCCTGGGCTAAGACGATGTGCCCCACGATGTTGAGGTAAAGTGATGTAACACTGGGATGGGGTGCCTCACTCTGGGGCGGAGGTAGGTAAGGTGGTCAACAGCTGAGTATTGGGAAGCCTCCATCTGTTCATAGCTCTGTCTGCTGTCCTTGAGTATGATGGTACCATTATGCAGATGAGTCTCAGCAAAATGTCACTCAAAAGATCTACACAGCTGATGTAAAAATAGAGCACATCACAACCGTCTACAGTGTGCCTTAAGAGTGTTACTACACACACACTTCAGCATTAGTTGGTCTCAATACCAGGCACACTCCACTGAACACTTCCAGGGTGTAAGAAAACATAAATTACACATCAGTGACAGTAACATTGCAATTAGTTTCTGCAACACTGTGTAGATCAATCTTAAATAATTACTTTGGCATCACATGAGTGGAAAATCATGGAATCATTTCTTACCGATATCACAGATCTCAAAATACCGGCTCGGTGTACTCTGTATTGGTGACATACACAGCATTGTGCGAAAAACGAGCACCCCAAGTCTGGCTTCTAGACAACAAGCTGAGCCTTTCTTGACTGCATCATTGCAAACACTTGAAGATCTCATCAGATCTATAGTCAAAGCATGTTGCAGTCTAAAATTTAGATAAGTAAATACAACTAAGGAGACAGTAACTCTTCACAGCAAAGGAGTCAGTAAGCAAGACCCAATGGTTCCACTCATTGGTATGATCCATAGTGAGGATAGCAGTTACGAAGTTAGCAATACCCCCATAGTATGTCGCATGGCAGTTACAAAGCATTCTACCCCACTTGCAGGCTGGCCCGATACACAGGGGTCTGCTCCTATTCACAGCTTTGGGCCTTGTCTCTCAGCCACTGCTGTGCTATCTACCCATCTCTACGTTTCTGAAGATTTTTTCCCCGAAACTACTGGTTAACTTGTGAGCAAAACGACAACAAGAAGTTGATCGAGCATGGCGTTATCCTTAACACTTCAAACCCTGATTCGTAAAATCCACGTTCTCAAAGAACCATATCTATGCAAACTGCTGTGTGATAGGCAGTTAATTTCAGCAGCATCTCTGAAAGACATCCACAAAAGTAAAATCTCAAACAGCCACAAAAGCCACTGAGAGCATTATGTACATTTCCTTGCTGCTCTGCTAAAAATAATCAGTGCATTCCAGTATAATAATACTCAGATTGAGGGACAACATCTCTGATGACGGATGC
This sequence comes from Theodoxus fluviatilis, assembly GCA_034096865.1. NCBI lineage: Eukaryota > Metazoa > Mollusca > Gastropoda > Cycloneritida > Neritidae > Theodoxus > Theodoxus fluviatilis. Next base: position 72,253 of record JAWQFJ010001481.1, on the reverse strand, counting down.
TTTGCCCAGTAGTGTTGGAATGGTGAAAAGACAGGCACGAGGCTGCTGACAAGATCAGGTGTGGCAAGATTGTGCTGCCAGTTACGACGCTGGTGTTGTGCCGTCGACTTGCATCCCAATTTACCATCTAATGAACATCATATTTACAGGTACATAAAAACCAAAGAAGCACACTTCTGACTTAGCAGGGGTTGGGGGGGGAATTCATGATCAGGGGAAGGGGGAGAGAAATGCTATGTGTAATGAAAAAAAAAAAAGACAAAAAAGGTTAGAAGCCACTAAGTCCTTTTTCACTGTGTATCAGTCAGTTCACTCTGGGTGCAGCGGGAACGCCATCCTCAAACTGACAGTCGATGAAATCACTACAAGTTGTAACATCAAAAGAGCAAACTGACAGAAAACACCTCTTTCAGATTACATTCGACCCTGCCTGTCGTAATTACATGAACATGATAATGTTCCCATACATTTGACACTACACACATACACAAAGACTGTGATCCCTTCCAAACGATCTTCCTCAATACAATGTCAGTTGAATTGCACACAGTCAACGAATGATCCCTGAAATGACAGCAAGCAAGAATATCTACGCCAATTGTGCAGACAATATGCTGTTAACTGACCCCGATAGCCCAGAACTATCACAGGATGTTATTTTGTGATAAATATGCCATTTTCAGTCTTCATGCGGCTGCCATACAGAGCTAAGGGCATAGAGATGGATGATGCACGGCCATGTTTAAAGGACAATGGTGTCAAACGATGAGAAAACCTTCATCGTGTCCAGGGCGAGAGCTGAGCATCTCACCCTTTCACTCAATAATGTTAAAATTGCCTGTCAAAATATAAATAATCTGGTATAAAATGTAGGCAACACTTGTAAATGGAAACTTCAAATGACAACGGAAGATGATGGTATTTCCTGATATCAGTTCACGGAACAGCATGACACGCTACGCTGATGGTACGCCTGCTTGCGATGGCTTGAGGCGGTGATGGAGTGTACATGTCACAGAGTCCTGAGATGCAACCAGCTGTGGTGAAAGGCCTTTGTCTGCCGTCAGCTTTCTGACATCAGCCACCCATCCCTATTGCTATACTTGGTTCTGGGGTAGGTAAAATATCAACGTCATCCCTGGAAGAAAAGGAAAAAGAGACATTAAGTCAGAGGTCCTAAAGTTTACTTGCTTAAGAGGGAGGAAAAGAATACCTCATGAAGTAATCATTTGATTACCTGACTCTATGCTTAAGAGGGAGGAAAAGAATACCTCTCATGAAGTAATCATTTGATTACCTAACTCTCAGTGTTAGCTTAGAATCCTTACATTTATTCATGCTGCAGTGCACCAAGGTCTATTTATATTGGATGAAAATTGCCAAGACCATGAAAAAGAAAGACAAACATCCCAATGTAAAAAAGTCATGCATTTAAACAGCATCATGGAGGAAACTGAAAAAATAAAAAACCCAAAGTCTGTCAAAAATACAAGACTCACTTCAGCATCGACTAAACAACATCTTGAAAACAATATACACCAGACAGACAAACAAAATAAATGAACAAACAAAAACATCACACAACACAAACAATGAGACAGTCTGCATTTGCACACCTCTCAAAACTTAACTCAAATTCAAACATAGTCATACCTCTCCATGCATGACTCAATCCACACCCATCATTCTCTCTCTGGCCCAGTCACTCTTTCAGTCTGACCAAGTCAGACCCCTGGCCACCTACCAGGCTCAGTGTGGAGCCAGACCCACCCCACGGGGGGCAGAGCCATACCAGGCCCCGCTGCCGTTGGAGGGGTGCGGTGGTGCATGGTGGGCCATGGGTGGAGGACCCTTGGGCAGGAAGGCAGGGTGCATGCTTAGGTAGCCCCCACCTCCACTCCCACCCCCTGCCTGGCTTCCCGAGCGACTGCTGTTGTTGCTGTTGCTGTGCAGCATGTGGGGAGGGAGGTGGGACATGCTATAGTAGGTGTCAGTGGCGTAGCACTGCATGTAGTCTGGGCTGGGTGTGGAGGGTCCCCTATCTGGGAGCCTAAGGGGGGCAGTGGCAGGACGGGCGGGGACTGTGTAGGGGGAGTAGGAGGAGGCGGCCATGGACAGGCGAGAGGGAGGTCTGGAGGCAATGGAGGGGGCTGTGCTCCCTGCAATGGGGGAGCCCGAGGAAGGAGCAGCCTGGAGGGGGGCGCTGCCATGGTACAGGGGTGGAGTCCCACTGCTGGGCAGGGACTTAGGAGGGTAGGTCTTGGCCAGGGGAGGGGGAGGGCGAGAGATGTCAGGGAAGGAGCTATAGGGGACCTGGGAGGCACAAGCTGTAGAGTAGGGGGTGAGGACTGGGGGCTGAAGCTGGGTGGAGGGCACACTAGGGGGGAGGGACAGGTGAGGAGGGCCAGGACTGTCAGAGGGAGGTCTGGTGAGGGTGGGGGTGGAGGGGATGAAGGAAGGACCTCCTCCAGGAAGTCCCAGAGGCTTCAGGCTGACGTAGGGGTAGTTCTTCATGACCATAGTACCCCCGCCATTCAGCCCTTGGTGGCTGACGATGTGCATGCTGCTGCACCTGCTGGCTGCGCGGGTCTGGCCGATCTGGCTGGAAACTGGGGCAGATGGCAAAGTCTTTGCATTGCTGCCTTTGCTCCGGTGACTGCTGTTGGTGGGAGCTTTAGTTGTCAGATACCCACTTGTTGCTGCAACCTTCCCTGAAAGGGATCCACCAGTCTTTGTCTCAGTACAAGTTTTCATGACAGAGTGGCTCCAACTTGTGGAGTCAGGCTTGTTCTCTCTGTTGTCCTTGTTGCTGATCTTGGTTGTCTTGCTGCTTTGGCTGCTGAAGGGATATGCCAAGCTGTTGGAGGTCTTCATAACAGAGGTTTCACTGTAACTGTTTGGAGTGGTCTTGGCACTCTTGTGGCAGTCAGCACTGCTGCTGCAACTGTCTTGAACACCTGTCTTGCACTCATAGCCTCGGGAGCTGGTGGAAACTTGGGTAGAGCTGTAGAGGGTCCAGGTCTGGCTGGGAGAACTCCTTGGAGTGTTGCCAATCTGACTGCTCATGTAGATGCTGCTGCTGTTGCTGCTTGGGTTTCTACTGAAGCTGCTGGAAATGCTGTGGCTCACTGGGAGACTGGCTTTGTAGCTTGGCAGGCCAGCCACACTGCCACGGCTAGCCAGGCTACCAAGCTGGTTTTGTGTGCTGCTCTTGACACAACTGCTGGCTTTCCTGCCCCGACTGTAGCTGCTGCTCCTGCTGCGGCTGCTGGACGAGGAGGAAGTACTGCTGCTGCTGCAGGATGAGGTGGATGAGCTGCGGCTGCTGCTGGAGCTGGAGCTGTGTGCAGAGCGTCTCGAGCGCTCCGAGCTGCCTGAGCGGCTGGACCAGCCCTTGCGACCACGAGGACTGACAGGGGACGCTGGAGGAGAGGCGGGTGGGGAGCCAGGGGGTGTGCGGGGCCCCTGCTTGGAGGGCCCCTTCATAGAGGAGACGTCCATCACATCCTCCAGGCGTGGGCACTTGACCATTACCTCCATGCAGCAATCGGAGAGGGGGTTGTCTTTGCTGATGGGTGGGAAGGATGGGGGGCTGGGGAGAGGGCTAGTGGGAGTGATGGGGGAGAAGGGAGGCAGGTGGACAGGGGAAGAGGAGGAGGAGGTGGTGGAGACAAGCCCTTCAGTTTCTACACTACATTTACGCTTCATCTGCCTATTGCGGTCCAGCTCGGAGGAAGCAAACGCAACCAGAGCATCAAACTCGCTGCTTATCTGAGCCTGCCAATTTTTGCCAGGAGATCCACGCTCCGACTCGGTGGCTGTGGTTGAACCTGCATGTAGAAGATGCCAGTGTCACTCGTGGGGCAATCACTGCACATCATCACTACAGAGACAACACGACAATGTGGACCCAGGCCCCACCCCCCATGGCCCGAGGCAGGGGGGCAGCGCTGCCTTGGGAGTCAACAAAGGGGCCAAGTGGCATGCAACCCACCACAGCAGGCGCTGTTGGGTCCTGGTGGACCAGCACTAACGTCTGCTGAAGGGTTGACAATCTGCATGGCTTTCTTTTTCCCCTCAACTGCCTCGTCTTTTCCCCCATTTGGTCCCCCCTTTTTTTCTCTTTTTTCCCCCATTTATTTTTCATCAGCAGTCACCATGAAAATTACACTGAAAAAGTGAGGTCTGAATTTGAAATGGAGAGAACGAAGTCAATTCCCATCAGTTTGGTTTGTGAAATTATAGAAAGAAACTGAATACAAAGGTGCTGGAATGCTTGATTACTTTTTGTCCAGCTTTATCAAAATTTCAGAGAAAGAAAAACAGCACATCTAAGATTATCACACATGAATGTGTATGTGGATGAAGATGGAAACGGAAAAAAGAGAAGCGTGCAGGAGGCAGACATATCATGCAGATGTAACCAAAGCCACCGCACTAGACTAGTGCCAGCTGACAGAGGGGACAGCAAAGCAGGGGATATGGTGGGGGATGGGAGGCTGGAGGGGGCGAGGTGGGGTGACCAGGCGCTACACTGGGGCCTGGAAGGGCCAGGGGTCAGTTGGTCCTAGGCCACACAGACAAGCCACAGACTACGCTAGAAGAAACCGGCTGGGGGTAAGAGGGCTGGACAACTGCAGTGTATATCGCACACCGACGGCCCAAGCCCCACTCCTCTCACACCATGACAAAAGCCTCGCACAACCATCAACGACTCGTCCACAACATGGAACACAAGTGTGGGGAGGGAGGGTGAGACAAGAAAATCCAGAACAAAATGTGTCACAGAAAGTCACTTGGTGACGATTACATCTAAGGTGGTTACTGACTGATGAAAACTTGGGCATGCAATATGGAGACATCATAGGGCAATCAGAAGCATGAAACACAATGCAGAAAAACTAACCTAACTCCAAACGAAAATGATGTGAATGGGCAAGATAAAAGTGTTTGAAAATTCCCTTCACTCACTACTTGCATATTACTATCAACTCTACGTTACACTACAAGGAACATTCATCTCTCTAACTCTAACTGCTCCACCTACTGTTAGTTCTCCACAAACTAATCTGTAATGGAACGCTGCTTTCAAGCAATGAAGTCTAAGCACCACGGCTGCTGTGAACATCTTCCTATGGTCTAAGAGGTCTTCCTGCAGGAGGCCAAAGACTGCAAGAGAGGTGACCATGAGACAAGGTCAAGGTGGTGGGAAAGGGAAGTAGACATCGGTGCAGGATCACCATGTGGTGGTTACACCAGCAAGACTGCAGCACAAGTGGATGCCTTAAATGCTGAGTCTCTGCCTTTCCATCACCCACATGCTCCATCTCCTTCTAACCCTGCCTTGCCCCCCCCCCCCCCCCCCCCCCCCGCTCTGCCATGCGGAGTCATTGCAAGGCTCCTGCGTCAAAGCCAGACCAATTTTCAGGATAGGAATAAAATGTTAGTGCAAAAGAAAAAAAATATCAATTTTGTTTTTTTTTGGGGGAGGGGATACAGCAGAGTTGGCAACATAGAGCAAATAGGTAACACGTGTGAAAATTTAATTGAACTTAAACATGTTTAAAAGGTGCTGGAAATATTTAAGAAATGCATGAGAAAATGGGTGAAAGAATTCAAACTTGAACTTATGAATCACAAGGGGAGAAAATTGGTTTATTAAGATTTTCAGCTACCTAAAGATTTTTCTCAGGAGCCTTTGACAGACTGAGATGGTTGGTCTGTACAAAATTGAAAAGAAGTGAAATGAGAGAATTTCCATGGCATTCACAGTGAGACTAAACATGTCATAAAGTGCACACTCAGAGGCAGTGCAAATATCATAAGGATTAAAAATAAATAATTCAATTAAAAAAAAAATCCAAACTGAAGATGACTTTAAAAGCAAATAATGAAATATGATGAGGAAAATCTAATGCCATCGTGTAGTTTGGTACATGCATGAGAAGAGAAATTTTCACCATCCCACCACCACTTGACCTATTTGCCATATGTTAATAGCAGTGAGAGCCAGGAGGCTCTCTTTGCACGTTGCCACTGGAAGGCAGGATGAGGCTAGAGAAGCTAAGCAAGCCTTTTGGGACTCCAGCACGGCAAAGCGATCAAGCACATATCAGCAATGGCTTTCACACAGGTACTTACCTTTCTGCTGGCCGGCAGCTATTGGGGCATCCTGCTGCATAGCCGTGAACTGAGATCCTGTGACAGGGACAACAACGGTGGTTGGGGAAGCTGCCACCATTCCCAGACCTGCATGGCTGCCAGCAGTTAGCTGCTGGAACACTGCATGCTGGGGCGCCATGACCTGGGGGGCAGACACGGCCACCTTGCTGGAGGATGAAGTCATCACAGATCGCTTGCGACTACTGCTGCTGCCACGCCGAGACTTGGCAGTGGGACGGCAGTTGTCTTGCACTGTGTCCTTGCTGGATCCAGTTAGCACCTTGGGCTGGCCCACATCACCCAGCAAGTTTGAACCCTGAGTCTGGAGGATGGAGATAATGTGGTTTTGGCTAGCTGCATGAGTGGAGGACTGCACGGGATGGACGATGGGCTGAGAATTGCTGCCTGATAGCATGGACACAGCAGGCAGGAACATTCTGGAAGAGTGGGCAGCACTGTTGGAGATGTCCTTGGTGGCCAGCATAGCTGTAGGGGTGGTTGAGACTGAGAGGCTGATGGAAGAGGGGGGCTGAGAGTGAGAGACTACATACACTGGCTCCCTCTTGCTGTCCAGTGTCTGTGCACTGGACAGAACAAAACCGTTCTTGCTGGCCACGGCAAAGGTGGGAGTTGGGTTCACCATGGCAACAGGGCTTCTACTCTGCACACTGATGGACTTCTTGCCCCTGGTCCCTGAGGATGACGGAATGATATAGGAAGGTATCTCCATAGGCTCGAACATTGATCCTGGCATAACAGAGCTGCAGGATGGCACACTCAAGGCTGGCTGTAGAGAGGACGAGCTGTAAAGACTGGGATTCAGGTTAGTGCCGAGTGCAGCCATGCCGGGCCCAGTCCCCATGACACTGAAGGGAGTGAGGGAAGAGGTTCTGGCTGCATAGGAGTGTATATCGTCCATGGCAGGCATTGTCTTACTGGCAGAGGTCTGGGTGAGGACAGCAGAGGAGGAGGTGCTGTGTTGCAGTGGTTGGACAACAGCTGTGGATGGAGCAGTTGCATCTCCAGCAACAGCGGGTTGCCCCACCACTGGCCTGTCTCCCTGCAGTCCTTCCTTGAAATTCAACAGAGACTCAACAATGTCCAGCCTCAGCCTCTTTTCTGTGTCTGGGGTCATCACTGCAGACTCGCCACTATCAGCAGATGAGGTGTGCTGGTCGACAATGGATGGTTTCTTCTCGCTTTCCACCTCAGCCTGGCTGTGTGCCACGATGCCGTTGGAACCTGGCAGGAGAGAGGTCTTGATTACTTCAGCTGTCACATCAACAGCCCTGCAAGGTTCGCACTCCATGCGCCCCATCTCACCTCCCATCTCAGACATGATGGGCATCACCACCCCCTTGGGGCCAGGTGGCATCGGCCTCTTGAACACTCCAGAATCTGGTGCCTGGCTGGTGGGCTCTGACTCTGTGCGGCTTGGCTTTGTCTGCTCCAGCAGCCCCCTGATGGTCAGGTTGGTTCTCTTGATAGGGCGTTCGATCTCATACAGATCTCCCTGCCGCTTTAGCTGCAGGTCCTCAGCAAGGGAGAAGCGAGACATGGGATCCCCAAGCAGGGCCATGCTGACCTCATTGCGGAGGCCCAGGATAAGGTCCTCATCTGAGCGTTCAAGAGGATGACCATCTGGACCTGGCTTCAGGGCAGCAGTTGTTGGAGCCACAATGGCATGGGCCTTCCTTTCTGGAGCCCCTGCCTCCTCCTTCACGCCCTTAGACAACCTCCGCACTCTCTTTCTCTGGCTGTAGGAGCTTGAGACCTCAAATCCCTTTGTGTGCTCATCTGATTCCTCCGGCTGCAGGAATCCATCCTGTCAACAGAGGGTGCAATGGGAATGGAATGGCAAGAGTCAAGTAAAGCAGCAACGCGTACTGTGTGGTACGGTATTCAGCTGAAGTGATCACAGGACAAGATGGAGAGTGACCAACACGTTAGCATGAAGGCTGAGTCTTCATATCTCATCTAACAGATTATGGGGATGTGAGGTAAAAAGGAAGAATGATGTTATTCTAAGACTAACAAATGCAATTTGACTTTAAATCAGGACAATACTCTGTCAATACTGCAGAGGAACACCTGCTTGTTACCACTGCTCACCTCATTTGGAAGAAGATTAAAAAAGAGAATTCACATAAACATTCTTGAAACAAAGGCAGTCTTCTGGAGAGGAACAGAAGGAGGAACATATCTTTAGAAACAATGTCATACCTTGTTGATAATGTATCCATTCTGACCTGGCATGATGTTCTCCGAGTCTCTCTGGAAAAGACATGGGACATCTCAGGGTTACTCAAAGAATTCCTGCCACTCTTTTCTTTCTCACCTTGGGATTCACATTCCAAGCAATGCGTGTCTGTTCATCACATAATGTCCCATACTGCAACAAAGCACACGTGCTGCCATTCCTATACTTCCCCTTGCTGCCATTCCTATTGTCACGGTTGGGGTAGCTGGAAGGTGGCTCGATCCCCAACCGGACAGTGAAAAATAAAATAAAATAAGGGAAATTTCTTCCTCAGTCACTAATCACATTTAAAGACAAAGACGCCACAAACCAAAACCAACATAAAACAATTGACTCAATTACGTATACATCTTTCAACCAAAACTCACTAACTGAAAACACAACAGAAAACTTCAAAGAAAACAAAACAATTACTACAAATTAAATAAACGTTAAAAAACCGCCAAGCGGGCTTAACACTGCAGTTCTTAGTCCATTGTCTTCTTTTCTCTTCATTTAACATCTCTCTATTTATAAGAGATGCGGAACGTTAACAATCCAATCATGCACAAAAAGAACGCTCATCACGAGCCACTGCAGAACCAAAAAACACGTGCAAAACGTTCTGAAAAATGTGTAGTCAGCAAGTGCTGACATTGCAAAACACTTAAAAGGTGTAATATGGCGAGGTGGACTTAAAGTACCACCACATGCCAAAACATTTCTCTTTATAAGTTCCTAAAAAAATAAAAACAACAAACTGAGTCGTGACACCTATTGCTGCCATTCCCATACTGCCCCTTGTTGCCATTCCTATACTGCCCCTTGTTGCCATTCCTACACTGCCCCTTGTTGCCATTCCCATACTGCCCCTTGCTGCCATTCCCATACTGCCTCTTGCTGCCATTCCCATACTGCTCCTTGTCTGCTCCTTGTTGCCATTCCCACACTGCTCCTTGCTGCCATTCCTGCACTGCCCCTGGCTGCCATTCACATACTGCCCCTTGCTGCCATTCCCATACTGCCCCTTGCTGCCATTCCCATACTGCTCCTTGTTGCCATTCCCATACTGCTCCTTGCTGCCATTCCTATACTGCCCCTTGCTGCCATTCCTATACTGCCCCTTGCTGCCATTCCTATACTGCCCCTTGCTGCCATTCCTATACTGCCCCTTGCTGCCATTCCCATACTGCTCCTTGCTGCCATTCCTATACTGCCCCTTGCTGCCATTCACATACTGCCCCTTGCTGCCATTCCTATACTGCCCCTTGCTGCCATTCCCATACTGCTCCTTGCTGCCATTCCTACACTGCCTCTTGCTGCCATTCCCACACTGCTCCTTGCTGCCATTCCCACACTGCCCCTTGCTGCCATTCCCACACTGCTCCTTGCTGCCATTCCCACACTGCTCCTTGCTGCCATTCCCATACTGCTCCTTGCTGCCATTCCTACACTGCCCCTTGCTGTCATTCCCACACTGCTCCTTGCTGCCATTCCCACACTGCTCCTTGCTGCCATTCCCATACTGCTCCTTGCTGCCATTCCTACACTGCCCCTTGCTGCCATTCCCACACTGCTCCTTGCTGCCATTCCCACACTGCTCCTTGCTGCCATTCCCACACTGCTCCTTGCTGCCATTCCCACACTGCTCCTTGCTGCCATTCCCATACTGCTCCTTGCTGCCATTCCCACACTGCCTCTTGCTGCCATTCCCATACTGCTCCTTGCTGCCATTCCCACACTGCCCCTTGCTGCCATTCCCACACTGCTCCTTGCTGCCATTCCCACACTGCTCCTTGCTGCCATTCCCATACTGCTCCTTGCTGCCATTCCCACACTGCCCTTGCTGCCATTCCCACACTGCTCCTTGCTGCCATTCCCACACTGCCCCTTGCTGCCATTCCCACACTGCTCCTTGCTGCCATTCCCACACTGCCCCTTGCTGCCATTCCCACACTGCTCCTTGCTGCCATTCCCACACTGCTCCTTGCTGCCATTCCCACACTGCTCCTTGCTGCCATTCCCACACTGCCCCTTGCTGCCATTCCCACACTGCTCCTTGTGGCCATTCCCACACTGCTCCTTGTGGCCATTCCCACACTGCTCCTTGTGGCCATTCCCACACTGCTCCTTGTGGCCATTCCCACACTGCTCCTTGTGGCCATTCCCACACTGCTCCTTGTGGCCATTCCCACACTGCTCCTTGTGGCCATTCCCACACTGCTCCTTGCTGCCATTCCCACACTGCCCCTTGCTGCCATTCCCACACTGCTCCTTGTGGCCATTCCCACACTGCTCCTTGTGGCCATTCCCACACTGCTCCTTGTGGCCATTCCCACACTGCTCCTTGCTGCCATTCCCACACTGCCCCTTGCTGCCATTCCCACACTGCTCCTTGCTGCCATTCCCACACTGCTCCTTGCTGCCATTCCCACACTGCCCTTGCTGCCATTCCCACACTGCCCCTTGCTGCCATTCCCACACTGCCCCTTGCTGCCATTCCCACACTGCCCCTTGCTGCCATTCCCACACTGCCCTTGCTGCCATTCCCACACTGCCCCTTGCTGCCATTCCCACACTGCCCTTGCTGCCATTCCCACACTGCCCTTGCTGCCATTCCCACACTGCCCCTTGCTGCCATTCCCACACTGCCATTGCTGCCACCCACACTGCCCCTTGCTGCCATTCCCACACTGCCCTTGCTGCCATTCCCACACTGCCCTTGCTGCCATTCCCACACTGCCCCTTGCTGCCATTCCCACACTGCTCCTTGCTGCCATTCCCACACTGCCCCTTGCTGCCATTCCCACACTGCTCCTTGCTGCCATTCCCACACTGCTCCTTGCTGCCATTCCCACACTGCCCCTTGCTGCCATTCCCATACTGGCCCTTGCTGCCATTCCTACACTGCCCCTTGCTGCCAATAAAGGAGCAAGTTAATGCTTGAGTTTTCATTACTCAGCTTGTTCTAAATTTAGCAACCTTATGATGAGCAACAGGCAGTTCTGCCCCAAAGTCATCATGTGACCACTAGATTTACAACAATAAATATGAGAATGAATTCTTGGAGGGAGTGGAAGCTAGTGGTTAGGGGTAGTATGGTAATGGTGGCATAAAGTGGAAGTTGGTTGTATGGAACATAATACACCAACATCTTGTGGCAATAACAGCATCTGCACCACCCCAACAGAGTTGACTCTGTGTGCATTCCCCACCAAACCAATCCACGATGCTCTCACTCTGGCTGGATATAGAAAACCTTCCAAGTGGCCAACGTGGAAGCAGCATTGCTTCAGTCCACTACAGAAATGGTGTGCCTCCCTCTCACTTTGACTGAACACAGAACAATTTCCAAATGGCTGACTCTTAAGCAGCTTTGCTTCAGTCCACTACAGAAACTGTGTGCCTCCCTCTCACTTTGAGCACAAAACAGCTTCTGCAAAAAAACATTGTTTCAAAGCATAAGGTGGGCTTTTCCACTTAGATGTCATTCTTGCATTCTATGTAACTTGCATGAATTCTTGAAACCTTTCCTCTTCCACAACCATGTGTTCATACAAAGACTTTAATAGACACAAAGTTCTGTCTTAGAAGCCAAGTCAGGAATGCACAAAGAGATTCAGCATCTTTCCCGAGAGAAAATTTCTAACATGACCAAATACAATGTGAAATGCTTCGATCTTCTCACTCCAATAAGATATAATTTTCAAGTTGTAGAGTTAAAGTTATATGCAGACTATAATCTAACGTGCATTAGATGAATAGTACATTCATATTATTACATGAGGGAATGCCTCTTTTCTTTTACCCTCTTGCTTCTCAATTTTGTTCAATACCAGCAATGCTTAGGATACAAGCTTCAAGACAGAACATGAGAAAAGGCATAGCAAACAACAAGGACACTAATTTAGAGAAGACTGCAAGTGCAAACAACTGACAGCTTCTTGGATATAAATAGAATCAAAAGAGACAACATGAAACATCAGTCTTGGTGCAGCAAACTGATGTAACTCTCTCAGCCAGCAGACACTTTACACAGACAGCAGTGCAACGTCCTCACTTTCACTCAAGGCCTCAAACTGCATGGCATTGGGCATGACAACTACTTCCAGACCATGATCACAATCACTCAGCCAAAGAAAAATTTCAAAAGGACTCATGGTGTCTTCCCAGGACAATTCCAAACAAATCCCTTTCAAATTGCTGCCCATGAATACTGAAAATATTCTTTCAAATGCACAAACAGCCACCATTCCAACCAAGAAAGTGCCACAAGGCGCACAAAATCCCCCACACTACAACACCTCCCATGCGCTTCAGAAACCCAAGAGAGCAAGAACAAAAAGAAACAAATGTAAAAAAAAATAATAACCATAATACTCAAGATACACAGGGCTGCAGTCATGGGGAACTATTGCTATGAAACTGATACAACCACGATCACTTCCACAGCAACAGCCCCTGTCTCGCCCCGTCCTTCACAGACAGGGCTGGACGTGGGGGCGCTGGTGGAGCAAGGGACAGACGGCTGAGACAAGATGGGTGACACTAGGGGACCTGCTGGGAAGGGGTCTTACCAGCATCTGCTCCTTGATCATCTCTAAGTGTTTAATCTGGTTTTGCAAAGTGCTTGCCTGTTGCTGCAGTGCCTGGTGGTGCTGGACAATTTCCCTGGCCTGTGCCAAAAACTCAGCAGGCGTGCTGGCCTCAATGCCCAACTGGAAGGCAGATAGAGGATGGCCTGGTCAGCACAGGCGGGCACCACAGCACACTCCTACATGCTCGCAGTGATGGAGATGGGCGTCACAAAGGATGATGGGTGATGATCTGGCTCCCATGCTAACCAGGGATCCACATCTATTTCACAATCAAGCCCTCTACTTAATCTGATGTGACTTGCCCATTAAATTCTTTGTCTTGCGTCTTTGGGTCTCCCTTCCACTAACATCCCCACCCCATCCCAATTAAACACCCCACTCTCGCTTGTCTAATTTTTCTATCCTCAGTCTGTGTTTTTAATCTTTGGGAGGCCACCGGCGCATTGATGCACCACAGCGTACATTCCCCAGACGTCCGCCGGCGCATCAGTGCGCCGAGCGATAGTGACGTGCTCTGTTGACTTGCCTAACGCTGCCATCGAGTCATGCTGTTCTAAAAATATCACAGTCTCGTGCAGTGATCACATGGCAACGAGATCTGCCATTTTGGCGATCGAGAGAACGCGATGCGAATTTTCTGTGAATTTTCTCACGAAGTTGCGTCTTTGTCGTTTGTGAACGGGACTTTTTTCTTTGCCAGTATGGCGACTGACGAAGAAGTTGAAGCGCTTGTGGAGTTATTTTTCAATTCTGACTCTCAGAATATGAATTCGAAGGATTTACTGACATTGATGTGATGGGAGATGAAGGGATAGAGAGGCAAGCACATGCTTTGACGATGTGTTGTGGTCTGTAGATCGATAGGAGCGGAAGATTGATTCAGATGAAAATGACTCGGCTGACTTCCCTAGCATAAGTAATTGTAGGATTTTTTGTGTTGTTTTACCCTAAAACATTTTCAGATGTATTTCCAAGAAATCAAAAGCTGTTGTATTCTTGAATAAATAGAGCAGTGTAGGAAAACACAGTGCTTCGACGGATGTGTTGTGGTCTGTAGATCAAGAGGAGCGGAAGCTTGATTCAGATGAAAATGGCTCGGCTGACTTTCCTACCGAAAGTAATTGTAGGATTTTTTTTTTGGTTTTAGTTTTACCCTAAAACATTTTCAGATGTATCTATCTCCATTACTTGGAGACTCTATGCACTTTTGCATTTTCATCAAAAGCTGTTGTATTCTTGAATAAATAGAGCAGTGTAGGAAAACACAGTGAATTTGTTTGTTTTTTGTTGTTGTCTGTGTTCCATGATTTTTTAGCAGCTGAAAAAAAACATTCTATGGCATTTTCATTAATTGCACCATGTAGGCCATCCATTGTTCTACTCACCCTCCAAAAATCTACTTCAAAGCTTGAATAGGTAATAAATGATGATTTTTTAAAGTAAACATGGTGTCGAATTTGACCACACATAATAAAATTTGTGGCTCTGGGGTAAAACAATGACGAAAATTGGCGGCGCTCTAAAGGTTAATCATTCCCACATGGCTCACCTTCACAATAGTGAATACCACAATGATTGTATAGGAGAGAAAAAAAGAAAGGCTTAGTAGAGAGAGAGAGAGAGCAAGAGAAAAAAAAAAGAAGCCATTGGCAGTTTGAACTAAAAGCAAGGTGAAATGTTTTGTTTGTAGGAACGTAACTGTAATACTGTTATGAAAAATATAGGACAAAAAACAAAAACAAAGACCAACTCTGTAAGAGAGGTGAAAGAAAGTGGTTTGTCTACTCAAAGCACAGCACTGCACATCTCATCATTTTTTTGTAACAAGTGTCATCTCAGTGTTGGCAGCAGGCTTGCCTCACATGAAAAGGACCGGCAGTTTTGGCATGATGAAGTCCCAACCTGAATGAATTGGGGGCAAAGTCTTCTACTATGATCGGAAGAAGAACTATTCCAAGACTAATGTCTGAAGTCTTCTGCACAAAAACTATCAATGGCGGACAACAGTTCAAGTTTTCTTCAGGGTTAATTCTAGGAGTAAATTCCACGAAAACCAATGAAACTCTTCCATGAGGTTTTCTAGAGCAGAAGCAGCTGCACAGGCCCTCTACCTCTCTGTTGAGCCAACTCAGGTTTCCTACCCCCCATCCCCCTTCCATTAAGGCAGCCTACCTCCCCAAACTACTCCACCAGACCAGTCCATCAATTGTTCATTCATTCATTACAGTGAATAAACCAAAGACTCACTTATTACAAAGAAAACAATAAGTACATAAGGAAAACTAAGTTTTTTTCAAGTTCTTGTCTACAGACATATCTAGATTCTGTCAACATATGACATAACCCAAGCCATGCAGTAATACTTCTTTCATTGCTGCAAAAGGGACCACTGCTTTGCACTCAAAGCGTAAACTCCTGAATCTGATGAAGTTTGTTGATGGATTTAGCACCAAATAAATTTGCACGCAGATTTCATACCACCAATGAGAGAATACAGTGCAAATATACCCTTCCTTCCACAATCTCACACTCGAATGTCTGACACACTTGCTCCAAACACAACATATGGGCATGAGACAGAGACTCACATCTTTGAGTTTTTTCCTTATCAGCCGATCTGCTTCTGACTCAAGGAATTCAACTTCTTTCACCAGCTGGTTCACAGCCATGCGAAGCTCCATGTTTCTTCTCTGAAATGAACATTTCACTGTGCACTATGGCAAGTTCTGCAACATATTTCATAAACACCATCTCTCTCATTCAAAAATAAATCAATAAGTCCATCTCCATTCGGATGCCAAACTGCTCAGAAATAAATGCGATGTCACTCAAACACACACAAGCAAATGAGCAAATTTTGATAATTATTTTACTGCCTGTAATGTCTTGATGTGTAGAGATCAAAATCCATTGGAAGGAATAGAAGGAAGAGGATGGTTCTGCATCATAACAGTGCAATGCTGTATGTCAGGAAAGTACAAAATCAAATCAAAATATTGTCATGGCAGGTGGCTTTTGGATACACTTTCTTCATCTTCAGATCCCTTCCCACAAAAAGTTTTCTCTACAACAACTTTTTTGCACCTTACCACCATGTCTCCATAGGACATCTTCATTCTCTACACTTTCACCAGACAAAGAAACCGGCAACCAGCTGTCTGCATGGTCATACCAACTTAAAAGGGGGGGATATGGTCATGCAAAATCACTCTTTTCTGCATTTTTGTGGATTTTTGGATCTCTGCAAATTTGTACTGGCCAACCAATGTAGTCATGTTGGCCATCATTGCATGAAATGTACCTCTAAATTAAAGAAAATAATTAATAAGCACCACAGACAGGGACACGATGCCATCCAATGGTGACACTTACCCTTGCCTCTGCTATTTGCTGGGTGAGACCAGCCAGATGCTGCGAAGTGCCATTGAAGGACATGTAGGCTATCATGTGCTGGCGGATTGATTCTGCAGAAGCAAGCAAAAAACAGCTTGTCACGACTGGGAAAACTTTCATCAAATGATCACATGGACAGATACTTCTTGTGCCGAGCTGACAGAATGTCAGTGATGCAAAGGTTGACATTTCATTTTAAAAAACAAATTTTAATAAAGCACATTTAATAGACCAGGAAGTATGATGCAAGTGCTCCAAAGAGATACTGTGAAAGTGACAACTAGAATTCAATGCGGTGTATGTATTACAGAAGCAATGATCTGTTCACCACTTTCAAATTTTGTGTACCCATGAACACTGCAACACAAAAAGTTTCAACACTGAATTTCAAATCTGAAAGCAAAGAAAATGGAACACACAAAATACAAAACACATGCAGCACCTCTACATAACCAGCCTTCATCAAAAGATGGGTCACGCATGCTGCAGAAAAAGCCACGCATCTTCACATGTTGTTCATTATCACTGATGACTTGTCTTTCATCAGTTTACTCCCCCCTTCACCCCAAAAATGATGTTAGTGAGCCCATCATACAACAACATGCAGCAACAGTTTTCAATCATTAATCAACGGTCTGCAACAAGGAAAATGTACCATGAAACTGGGCAAACAAACACAATGGTGTTTGCCATAACAATTCTGGAGATAATTTCTGTGAGGGGTGTAAGCTTGAATGGGGGAAAACAGAGCTTGAATCCTATATGTAGACTTGAACTTGTGGGTAGACTTGATGGCATGTGTAGCTTTGAAGGCATCTTGCAGGAATGGCGGTCCCATGATCTTGCTGGCTGGAGTTGTTAAAAAGTGCCCTCCTCTGTCAAATTTTACGAATGGGTGTCAAAAAACAAGCCCTGCCACCATCAAAAGTTGCAATGAGCAGCAGCGACACATCTGCAGAGCTTCTGACACAGCATGCAAACAGTGAACAAAACACAAGTACACTAAACACAGACTTTATCCACAAAGAAGGATCTGCCATTCTGGTTTCATAGCTGTGATGACTTCCATAACTATCAGCAGCACACTCTCAGAAGTCCTCATGAGCGGAGCATTACAATTAAGCAGTGAAATTTAGTCAAAAAGCAAAGACTGCAAAAGCTAACATTCAAGCAACAAGACTGACATAAAAACAAAACAAAAACAAAAACAAAACCTTTCAAACACTGCATATGACAAATAATAGAGAAAATGGCAGTACTGATTGCAAGTCCATCAAAAATCATTTTGTGCAAAGGCTACATTCGAGGCAAGAAAAATTACATAGAATACAGAGCAGGAAGGCAAGTGGTGGGGAGTAAGGCAAGTAAAGCATTAAAAAAAAAGAAGGGGGGTCCTGAAAAAAAGTCCTGGAACTGGACAGCACTTGAAGTCCCATGCAGCTTTAAAGAACTCCATTTTTCATCTAGAAGACACAAGACACGTAGCATTACAAAGGAAGCATCGGCAATGGAGGTCTGGGGAGAAAGGGAAAACTCACCCAGAAGGGCCTGGAGGGCTGGTGGGGTCTCTAGAGTGGACACCGTCTGGTTCTGGGTGAATGGCCGGAAGTACGGCTGCCGTGTTGTGGTCATGCTGCTGTCGTTGTAGCGGTCTGCCTCCTTGGCCACTGCAATCAGAACGACACAAGTCATTTATCTAAGTCAGAAAGTCCATCTAAGTCAGGAAGTCCATGTCACATGGAGGCAAATCAAGACAGTGCCAAGCACTCCGAGAAGTCCATGTCAGACAGACACAAATCAAGACAGTGCCAAGCACTCCGAGAAGTCCATGTCAGACAGACACAAATCAAGACAGTGCTTGGCACTCCGAGAAGTCCATGTCAGACAGACACAAATCAAGACAGTGCCATGCACTCCGAGAAGTCCATGTCAGACAGAGACAAATCAAGACAGTGCCAAGCACTCCGAGAAGTCCATGTCAGACACAAATCAAGGCAGTGCCATGCACTCCGAGAAGTCCATGTCAGACAGACACAAGGCAGTGCCATTCACTCCGAGAAGTCCATGTCAGACAGACACAAATCAAGGCAGTGCCATGCACTCCAAGAAATCCATGTCAAACAGAGACAAATCAAGACAGTGCCATGCACTCCAAGAAGTCCATGTCAAACAGAGACAAATCAAGACAGTGCCATGCACTCCGAGAAGTCCATGTCAGACAGAGAAATCAAGACAGTGCCACGCACTCTGAGGAGTCCATGTCAAACAGAGACAAATGAAAACGGTGCCATGCACTCCAATAAGTCCATGTCAAACCGAGACAAATCAAGACTGCACCACGCACTCCACGAAGGCAGCAGTGCTTTGCGTGAAACGGCAGCAAAGAAAAACTGGTGCATATCCAAAGAATGTGACAGTGTGCAAGTAAAAGCAGCAAGGCAGAGTAATGGCCATGTGCTGCAATGGGACAGATGTGGGGTGAACTTAGAATGTCCTCCCCCAAAATTACTTGGGTAAAAAAATCAGCATGACAGACTTTTGTTTGCCCTCTCAGATGCAAATACAAAAACTATAACCGAACAGCTGCGAAAAGGGTGAGGAAACCGTCTTTCATTTGCTCTCTCGTTGAATTTGTCTTCCTAATTCTGAGGGCTAGCTAAATAATCCTCTACCAACTTTTTTTTGGTTCTTTTTACAGAATAAACTGCTAGCAGTGACCGCCATTATTCAACGAGAAGGAAAGCAGGCAGTCTAAAATCCATCAAAATCATCAAATCTCAACAAACACAGGTTCATGAAGAATTTACTAACACATACACAGAAGTGTAAGTGGAAAATTTGCTAGAATTTCCAGGAAAGGAAGAGTAGCTTTATTTAGAAAAATAAAAAAAATAAAAAAATGTCAGGTTGTATAAAATCTAATTCCATGCTGGAGTGAGTGACATGAAAACATCAAGATCAGACCACTCTCACAACACCAAACAACCAGTGGCAGCAGTGACTTTCTGCAGCACCGTGGCCTGGGGACTTCTACAGAGCAGCAATGTCAGTCCTTCCACTTTGCACAGCTCTAACTTACATCACATGAAAAACTATTTTCAGACAAACAACTCATGTATGTCTGGGGAGAGGACAGAGCAGTCATGCATGTGCATACAAGCCAAAGCCCATGAGCAGTGGAGGATGCAAAAAGCTATCATTGTGGCAGATGCTCTGTCCCTGTCAAACAACAAGAATGTGCGGGACTGCATGTTATCAGGAGCGCTCAGCAAGCCACATCCAAATATCCACAACCACGGCACTAGATCCACAACAATGAACAAGCAGAGAAGATTACGTAAATAAAAAGTGTGTAATGTGGAAAACAAACAAAACATTGGTAATGCCAAAACCATTATTACTTGAACAGGTGAGAGAGCGAGAGCATGCGAAAGAGCGAGAGCGAGAGAGAGAGAGAGAGAGAGAGAGAGAGAGAGAGAGATTTTTTAAGGGGTGGGGTGGGTAAAATTGTGAAATAATAAAAAGTTCATACTATTCTAATTTCTTTTCTATTTCTAACAATAATTTTCCCCTTCCCCAAATGTTACTCAACAAAAACATTCAAAACTAAATTGAAAGCATGCAAGCCAAGATGGAAATAGAGAACTGTATGTACATGTATATTACAGACACAGACATGAATACTCAGGCTACAACAAAGGAAAAATCAACTGGGATAAGACTTTTACTATTTATATTTGATGTTTTGAATAACCTATAACTTTACAGGGAAAACTGCATGGCAATCACTAAACTGTAGAGTCTCCAAGTGCTGTAGCCATGCCAGACTACAAGGCAGTACACACCTTTTTATGCTTCTGTGCTACAGAGACAGGAATTATGTCGACGTTTTATTACGTTTTACCGAACTTAGAGGCTTCAATCTGTGTGAAGGACTGAATTACATCACAATTACATAACCTATAGACTTCTCAGCACCAGGACAGCTTATGTAAGCACAGCAACCCACCAACCCACAGCTAAACATTAACAAGAAGGGCAAAGCCCATTCGACTCACATGCTTGACCTTGATCTTTATATGACCTTGACCTTCATGTGACCTTCAAGGTCAAGGTCAAGCAACTAAACCTACCAATGACATCATACACTAAGAAATGCTTTACACATTTTCCCTACCAAAATACATGTGACCTTGACCCAAGGTCAAGGTCATCCAAGGTCATGCAACACAAAGCTGTTAATTCAAGACATAGGAAGCACAATGGTGCTTATTGGCACTTTCTACCATGAGATATAGTCACTTTTAGTGGTTCACTACCCCATTTTGGTCACATTTCATAAGGGTCAAAGTGACCTTGACCTTGATGATATGTGACCAAATGTGTCTCATGATGAAAGTATAACATGTGCCCCACATAATTATTAAGTTTGAAACAGTTATCTTCCATAGTTCAGGGTCAGGGTCACTTCAAAATATGTATACAATCCAACTTTGAAGAGCTCCTGTGACCTTGACCTTGAAGCAAGGTCAACCAAACTGGTATCAAAAGATAGGACTTTGCCCTATATACCATATATAGGTCAGGTATCCAATCTCAAAAACTTCTGAGAAAATTGAGAAAATGTGAAAAATGACTTTTTAGACAACATTTATGGCCCCTGCACCTTGACCTTGAAGCAAGGACAAGTCACTATGTATGTTTTTTGAGGCCTTGTCATCATACACCATCATGCCACATTTGGTATTGATAGACTTAATAGTCTCCAAGAAAAATCCAACGTTAAAGTTTTCGGACGCCCGGACGGACGAAAAGGGTGAGTACATGGACTCACTTTTGCTTCGCATGTGAGTCAAAAACAGCAAGCTCATTGGAAGCCTCTGTGTTTCAAGTAAGAACGGCAAATTTCAGGATTTTTAATCTCATTATCACCCATTTTTCTCCTTTCTCTGGGGAGTTTTCCTAACTACCATTAGTTGGCACACAACTGTAAACCGCCATATGTGTCACTAGAGTACATACCATGGCTCTAAGGGGTTAGAAACTCTTACAATCTTCACATCATAGCAGTTGTCAAGCGATGCTTTCTTAAAGTTAAAAATTGCTCTGTGTAGGAAATTTATGTAAGTTCTAATTGTTCTCTGTTAGCACAAAGGGGAAACTGGCCATGATCTACACAGTGCTGGTTAATGGGGGTCTCAGCAGACAGCAACAACAGCAACTGCCAGAGGAGTGAGTAAGACACGCATGCACGGATAGGAGCACGACCACAAGGTTGTAGACTGTACGGACCTTGGCCAGAAGTCGAGAGCACTGTATGGGTGTGCAACAAGCTAAGTCCGTCCAAAGCCAAAGCCTGGTTTTTACTCTTCAGCTTGCGTGCCTTAGCTCCATTCAAGGTGACTCTCTTCAGAGCTAAAGGAACAGGCAAAAGAAGCCAGTTACACTCCTGTGTGTGACATTGTCGTCATCGTCAAAGTCAAGTTTTGACAAACAAGAATGAAAACGTCTAGTGAAGGAATACAGCCAAAGTGACAGTGACAGTTGTATGCCTGTGCATTTCAACATCACATCTTGATGCAATAGCACTACTGTGACATAAATATATCATAGATATGGTCTCATCTTGAGCGATGAATCAGCAAAGCCATAAAAGATAAGCCAAGCCTGTAACTGTAAGATGCAAAACAAAGCAATGCTCAACATTAGTTTTTTTCTTCTTTACCAGTACTTCAAGGGCTATACTATGTAACACCAGTACAACAAACCACTGCTTGTGCACCAAATACTGCAAACAAAAACACATCAGCTGACTTCTCACCAAAAATCTTTCCAGACCTCTTTGCACTATGGCTTGTCTGAACAATTCTGCACAGGCTGACACAAAGCAGTGTACAACCAAGAACTCTGTCCACAAAGCATACTCTTTCTAGCTTATACACATGTTAAGTGCTTTAAATCCATCTTGAGTTATATCGATACAAATACAAAACTTTCTAAAGAACTATGTCAATAACCCTCATGCCATTACCACAGGCACACCAGTTGTAGTAGGGATCTGGTCTGCAGCTGCTGACACACAATGTCCACAGGTTCACTCAGGGCTGTAGTCCATGTCAAGGAAAGAGCTGTATTGGTGTTACAGAGTACCAAGACGTTACAATCAGATTGACTCACCTCTGCGTTTCTTTTCTTTGCTCTTCATCTTCACCTGTCCATTCTTCACCTTGTTCAATGAATGACGACCTGCGCTGTTCCTGACTTTGGGATGCTCACTGGCACTGCCAGACTGGAAGACAATGTTGAATGCTTCCTTTCAAGCACACCCTCCATTTCACCCAGACCACCTTCATCATTATCTACTACACAGCCATGGGAGCATGAATCCTTTCTTGACCATTTCCATCATGTAAAACAATTTCTTTCCAAGGACAACATAACAAACACTACTTTCTTGAGAAATGCTCATGACAAAAACAAGTCTGTCCTTCTGAAGTGTTGACATTTGCAAATACAGAATACCAAATTTATACATTTACTGAAATAACTAAGCATGTCTGGAAATGTCTTTTACTGATATGAAACCCAAGACAAACAAAGACTTGGGCTGTACTGACAATAATTGTAAGAAAGAGAGGGATGGCAGAGGGAGGAGGAGGAGGAGGAGGAGGAGGAGGAGAGGGGTGTGGGAATAAGAAGAAAGAGTGAAAAGAAGGATTTTGAAAGAGATTGATGGGGGAAAAGATGAAGGAGGAAAAAGAAGGAGGAGTTGGGAAGGGGGGGAGGAAGGAGGAAAAAAAGAAGCTTTATGGGTGGCACAGGAAATGGGAAGGAACAGGCAGGAGAAAAATAACGAGAGAAATGCAAGGAAGATGGATGGTGTGGGAGAGGAGGAGACAGGGTTGTGATACCAAACACACAGTGCCTCCACCACAGCTTACATGGGCAGTGCTGTCATTCTCCTGGTCAGTGCAGGATGCAGATGAGGGCTGCTTTGGCTGACCAATCATCTCAGTCCATTGGCGGCGAGTGGTTGGTCCAAAGAACTGGTAGTTGTCGTCGGCGGCCTGGGAGGAACCATTGCTGGAGTTGTCTGAGTCCAAGGTAGTGGCGGCATGGTAGGAATGCTCCACCAATCGCCTGCTGCCATTAGCCCTGCTGCTGCCCCTACGGCACTTCGTCTTCCCCTTGCTCTCCTCCTGTTTAGACACAGACTCTTCTTTTACTACCATTCCCATGGCCGCCTCCTCACTCCCACTACCCTTTGGCTCACTTGCTGCCATCATGCGCTCAGCAGACTGATCAGCCAACTGTCCATCACTGTCACACTGCATCTTTTCCTCCTCCTCCGACCCCTGTTGACTGCTGGAATCGCTTATCACAGGCGTGCTTGCCTGCGCCACCTCCATTTCTTCACCCCGCTCTGAGCAGGGGCTAGATTTTCTGGAGTGCTGATGGTTGGGCTCTTCAGTTTCCACCTCGGCAGGCTCAACAGGTCTATTGTTTTCGATGTTCTTCTTCTTCTCATTGGCTCTTTCCTTTCTTGACTTCCTGGCAGACGTTGAAGTCTTATGTCCTTTGCCGGTGTTCTCTTCGTTGCATTCCTGTGTGCACATCAGACTCATGGGTAATCATTCTGGCATTTTGGAAAGGCACACACTCAGACATACCATGCATTCCACAATTCCAAAGACATTCCACCTTGGCCAATTTTGCAGAACCATAAAAG
This sequence comes from Theodoxus fluviatilis, assembly GCA_034096865.1. Lineage (NCBI taxonomy): Eukaryota > Metazoa > Mollusca > Gastropoda > Cycloneritida > Neritidae > Theodoxus > Theodoxus fluviatilis. Next base: position 48,132 of record JAWQFJ010001481.1, on the reverse strand, counting down.
ATACTGTTTTTCATCCCAGGAAGTACCATTTCAATTCCTATGCTGTGTACAGTCAAGGGGAAAACTTGATGCAGTTTTATGAGAGATGGATAAAAATGCATGACAGTTGTGAACTTGACAGGATGGCTTACAGTCATGACAAATGCAAGAATAATGACTGGGAGGTGCAGATTCAGTCAAAATGCACGAGATGACTTGTATTTATGAATGTATGAAAAACCCTAAGATGAAAAAGGTACCCACAACATGCCAAAGCAAAAAGCCTTTACAATACGTACTGGGTCCTGGCAACAGCTCTTCTTTTCGCCAATAGGACGACCACGACGATCTTTCCGCACTTCAGTCGAGTCCTAGAAATAAACAAGCATCTGTAACTTTTCAAGAGGAAAAACATCCCCAAGCACCTAGCAAAGTTCCAGTGATACACTATGGATATCAATGCATTCAAGACATTTCATCATCTCAAGAAATCATTATGATACAGGTATATTGTAGCAGATGTAGCATGCAGCCAAACTCGCCTGATGCCCCACATCCATTGTAAAGCTGTAGTCTATGTGCTTTCAGGTACTGCTCAAGTAGCACTTGCTTGCACAGCAATCAAGTGATACTGATTTGCTCTGTGCTCAGGACAGGTCAGGCCCCATGCTTTGATTCACTGATACTATCAGAAGAAGGAAAACCCCGACATTACTGATCTCCGTAACACAGATCAGAAAACTACATACCTTCAAATGGGGGTTTTTCAGCCTCTGGAAATATCTCTCCAGCTGAAATTCAGGCAGTAGAGAATTAATACAGTATGGTAGCAGTATACATGACTGGAGATCTATACATACAGAAAACTTGTCATCATTGCGCTCATGTTAGCACGCAACTGATTATTTGCATTAATTCACAGACAGATGCCATTTTTTCAGAATAGAATGAAATGGGTCAAAATGAATACCAATCAATTGTCTTTTGGTTTTTTTAAAGTAGCAAATTTCTGGACCAAAGATAGAGAAAAAAATTCACATGACTATTCGTTCCAATTTGACTTTTCCCTGGGACGGGAAGAATCTGGGTTTATTAAAATATCTTTAAATAACAATTACAGCATAGTCAGGCTTCATGACTATTAAAATAGTCACACACAATGATGGTAAATGCAAATCACTGAACAAATAAAAGCAAACAATCAACGAAAAATGTTATGGAAAATGAAAATTAAACTTCAAATCCTCAGTTTCTAGAGACTCACTGATCTTTCCCAGAGTTTGTTTCAAAAACACCCACCTCAGTAACTTTTAACAACCACTGTCAGAGTTTAATCTCAGAGGGTCATATCAACAAAAGAACTGTGCATTTTCAATTCCAGTGCAGGGTTTCATCAAATGAACAAGTGAGCACAAATGACACTGATCTCTGCATATTCAAAGGCAGCAAAAATCAATTCTCAAGAGTTGAACTGCTTCCCCACTAAGATGGACAGGTAAATCTAATGGCTGATGTGTCCTGCATCCATTCTGGATGTGGATTCTCTTAGATGGAAATGGCACACCACAGACAGACCACATCATATCATCCATATGTCTAAAAACTACAGTCTGCACATTAGTAGACTTCAGATTCAACTGCCTGTTCCTGAACAGCAGTCTGATGACATTCAGGCAGACCAATGAAGATGTGGCGGGGTGGGGCGGGTTGGGTTGGGGTTGGGTGGGGCGGGGCAGGGTGGGGTGGAGAGAAGGACAGGACTGAAAGGGGTGAGAGGGCTGCCTAGCCTCCTACTCACCAGGGTCCTATCTATGGTGTGCACATAGTAGGTAAAGGGTTTGCCCGTCCAGGACACTGCCCCACTGAGTGGTGACAGCTCTGCCACATGCATGATGGTCCCAATATCTGCAACGGCACAAAGGTTGCGTCACATGGACAGGAACAGGACTTGCACAGAGACCAGCTCCCCCAGTGCTGTCTGACCAGGTCAGCTGGGCTGCTGTCTGGATACAAACACATGTGTACAAACATGCGCATACACGCATGCCTGTACACTCAGCTCCCCCAGTGCTGTCTGACCAGGTCAGCTGGGCTGCCGTCTGGATACAAACACACATGTGTACAAACATGCGCATACACACATGCCTGTACACTCAGCCCCCCAAAGTGGCCTACCAACCATGCCTGCTGCTCCCAGGGGCACTTCACCACCATCACGGTCAAGGCCCCACAGGTGGAAGAGTTCCCGTCAATTACTCCTTGCCTTATCAGCACTAAAATTGATCACCCTCTGGAGGATGCCCGGTCCCTCTCATTAATGTTAGTCTGGATCCACATCTGATAATAAAAAATAAAAAAAAAGGGGGAACTCTTCCATTTTTTTCCTTCCAAGTCAAGAAGTGCCCCAGAAATACAGCAGTGATGGTTGGTGGTTATGTTACTTTGACACATGCAGCAACACATGCAAACGGAGAAGAAAGTAACAGTGGATGAACCTAGAAGGCCCTGCTGTGACTCCAGTCATTTTCTATCAATCCCAGTGGCTTTACAAAAACTACAACAAGATGAGCTGGCTCTCACACTTTCGAATGTGGCGCCTTCGTGTGGATCATTATGGTTTCAGCAGCATCAACCCATAGTAAAATCTACTGAAAGACATCAAGAAACACTGTGTAGGGCCTTCTGTGGTTCATTAATTAATGTGAGTCTCAATTCCAGAACAATGATGTTGAAAGGAGTCTGTGGATACTCGCTGTCTGACAGACTCACCATGCTACTATCTATCGTGTGCAGGTACAAAGTCAAGGGTTTGTGCGTCCAAGACACTGAGCCAGACAGCTCGATGGGCGCTACATGAACAATACAACTTAGGTCTGGAACAAAAAATACCGGAACAAGAAAAAATATGAGGCTAGAGAGCCATATGGGGAAAAAGAAATCATAAATGCTCAAATTGAAGAAGAATTTACCTAATATTGAACGACCAGCAACTATGACTGACTAGCACCCTTCAGAACAATTTCAGTGAGGAATGTGATTATTCACATCTTTCATGTGTGGCAGCATGCAAGGTATGTGTTTGTGAGTGTTGGCATGTGTGTGTGTTTCTGTGTGTGTGCCTTCTGCCTTGTACAAGGAGAGAAAAAGAGAGAGAGAGAGAGAGAGAGAGAGAGAGAGAGAGAGAGAGAGAGAGAGAGAGAGAGAGAGAGAGAGAGAGAGAGAGAGAGAGAGAGAGAGAGAGACAGGGAATATTGAGGGAATATTATTACATTTCACTCCATGCATGGGTGCAAAAACAATACAATATAAATTTAGCAATAAAAGTTGGCCTTTACAACTTGACATGTCAATTTCAATGATCAACGGCAAACAACCACTGATAAAAATCACTAGTTGTACAGCTTCAATCATAAAGAGAGCAGCCACATATAATTCACCGAATGAATGGAAATTTTAGGTCAAGCAGAGTTTATACTTGATACATTTTAAATGGATGGAGAGAGTAAGGCTGCAAAACACAGTGACTGCATGAGCTGCTCTGTCGTGTCTAAGGTTGAATTTACAGCAAGGTCAAGCTTGTCAGATCGGGATCAGTCACGACACACTGTCAGGCGGCAACTTCCCCCCACCCACCACTGAGGTTGCGATCAGTGATCCTGAAGTTGAGTGGGCAGAATGCCTTGGAGGACACAATCCTTGCACCCTCAGCCAGTCCGCCAAACACATCCTTCAGCTGTCAAACAAAAAGAGTGTAATATGAGGCCACTTACAAGGCATTCTCATCCTCATTAACCTTCTTGTCAAAGTGAACAGTACAGAGTCAATCTTTTTACCAAAGGGCTACCATTAGGACACCTTGTCAAAACTGCAGATGCATTATGCTTGGTAAATACAAATACACCTACAGGAATTTTGAGTTTTTAAATATATATACATTTTAGACAAAAGTTAGCATAAAATGTAAGAAAAACTGGCAAAAATCTATAACACCCAACAAACCTCTCAAAAGTGAAAAATTCAATTGTAGTTCTCTCCGCCAACGTTTTTGCATCACTTCAAGAGTATCATTTTACTCCAAAAGTATCTTTTTTTAAAACAAGTCTTTGTAGGTCGGGCACATAGTCAAATGCCAAAATGTTCATCAACCAATGTAACTAACTACCTTGATTTTCCATAAAAATCGGAATCTTCATCTTAGAGGTTAAGCCACTACAAACAGCAACATTACAGAGTAGTAGATTCAATGGAATTTCCAAACTAAACTCTTACCCTATGGTCAACAAGTGGTCCAAAGGCAAAATTGTTGACGAATATCACACTGTAGAGAAAACAATGGGTGAGTATAAGAAGTTGAACAGAGTAAGAATATCAGAGAACGATCTCCACATCACATCTGTTCCCAAGAGATTGACTTATGTCTCTGCTCACACCTCTGCAGCTAGACAAATGGCAGATGTCACATACATATTTTCCACTGGGCACAATTCTAATGGTGCATGGCAAAATGTCAGACAACAAACTGCACTCGGATAAACGAGTGGATAGGCGCACACACACACACACACACACACATAAAAACACACACACACACACAAACACACAAATGTCTGTGCACATTTAGAGCAGTTTATGATAATTATTCATTACAGCATGTCTTTCTAAAGTACACTTCAAAGGCCATATTCCTCGAAATGATTGGCTGGTCTTTGACTTCAAAATAATATCAAAGGTAGCAAATTCTTGAGAATGTTCAGTGACTGGCATATGCATATCAAAAAGGAATCAAATAAACATTTCCTGCAAGAACCAGTTACAAGAGCGTCCATTGCCTTCTGATGTGTGACCCAAAACATTAGTTTTCGGAGATTTAGCCAAGGCACAAAACAAATCTTTGTCTGTTAGATTGGGAAAATACCGTGTAACCCTTTCTAAAACTAAGAAAAAGTAGAAAGAGGTCTTTTCAGGGCTAAGATAATACATACGTTGCATGGTTTTTTACTTTCTCTGCTACCTCCTGAGTCAGAAAATCCCCCTTCTCCAACTGAAATGAAACAGACACATACATCATTATTACAATTCCATGCATAGCAAACACAGATGGGGAGTAATTCTATTGCCCAGTATGATATAATATATATATATATATATATATATATATATATATATATATAACCCTGTCAAACCAATGTTTTCTTATAAACTGACTTTATTTTCCCAAAATGCAAAATGACCGACAGTTCTCTCTCTCTCTCTCACACACACACACACACACACACACACACACAGAGCAGATGCTATGATATTCCACTAATGACATGTCAGCTGTGAGAAAACCCTTCACTTTCACCAGCATTTCCTCACCTTGTAGTCCGAGTATTCCTTGCCATACCACTTCATCCATTTCCTGAATTCTGTGTCCATGGCCTGAGGAGAGACAAGAGTAACAACCCTGTACTTGCATTCCATGCCACATTGCTTCAAGGCATCCATTCCATATGCTTCCAGGTATGCATGCAAACATACATTCTTTTCCCGTGTTCTTCAGCATCTTCCCAAGTGATCTCAAGAGCCAAACATTTGGGTCGAGTGTGAAGACAGGACCAGACTGGCTTTCAGATGATGGCCATCTCTGAGATTCTGCTTCCAGGTCCCCTTGTTAAGGTCGGTCTTCTTCTCACAGATCAGGTTTATTTTCAGTCAGCAAAATGCATTTCCAGCCACCAGTTGAGGTCTTCACCATGAGCTTGTACTGCTTCCAAGAGGACACTTACCTCACCTCACGTGTCACGTACAGCATGACTTTGCCAAAACAGATCAACTTTCAGGGTAGAGAAAGCATGGAATGAACCACTTTACTGTTAATGACGATGCGAATGGTTTACATGGGCAAGACACAAACATTTCAGTGTACAGAGGTCAAAGAGAATCACCGACAGAGAAGAAACAAGTTGAGAGCAGCACAAAGCTCCATGAAATCATGTGTGAGCATTGGGCAAAAGAACAGAGTAATGACAACAAGCGTTTCACTCCTTTTTCTGCATGTGTGCTTACTCACAAAGCCAAATTTTTTTTCTGCACGTGTTTGAAATCTAACCTTTGCATATTCTGCAGGCCATTCAGCTTTTTCAATTCCCCAACAGGACTTGCACTTTGTGGCTGCAGCAACCTGCAAGACGACTTGGCCAACACCTAGACCACGTACAGAACAAGTCATTTAGTTTCCAGGGCAAAGTGTGCAGGAACATCGTTCTCTTGGAGTGGAGGTCTCAACAATTGGATACAAGGAAAATTAGAGAATAAAAAAAACATTAAAAATTGCAGTTCTCACAAGCATCTTTTCTTTCTTTAAAGTGTTGACAGTTCTCTGACGGTGGGAGTTGGGGGGATGCACAGGTGTCCGTCCACAAATTCAACTGTGTATGCAAATGTTATGCTTTTTTGTACTCTGAAAGATCATTTGCATTGCTTTTAGGTTCTAAGGAGAAGGAAACTCTGCAGCTTTTTACTGTGCATGCATTGAGGGACTATGAGTAATTGTTCTGCGCAGTGGCAGCATTCAGAACACTCCCAGCAATGCAGGGGTGATAACAGGCAGCGTGACGGCAGTTTACATGAAACCTAAATGTGTGGAAGACATTTATCATCTTAGTGAATAAAAGCATCAAAAAGGGATATATGGATAATAGTACTGCCTAAATATCTGGTTCCCAGAGCCAAATTTGAAAACATACTAGTAAGAGCACTACCTTTCTGGTATGTAAAGCACCCCAACAATGTAAATTTTAAAAAGGTTCATCAAACAAAGCATTTTTGGTAGATGAATTAGGATCTACCTCTAGTTGTGACATACTTGTTTCATACACGAATAGCTTTTTATCCTTCAGTTTTTCTTATCTCCAATTCAAATGAGCTCCACATCATATGACAAATAATAATAACATCCCATTCTTTGCAATGACTTCAAGAACATTTGAATGAAATCAAGATTCAGCAATTTTAATGAGAATGAGATACAGAAAAGGACTATTTTCAAACAAATGGAAGACAATCTTATGGACATGAGTTTTAAGAAAAGTCATTCATTCGATGTAGGTATTCCTTTAGAATAATTGAGCAACTTATGATAAATCCAAGAAAAGCCATATTGCTTGGAGAAATCAACATGATCAAGGAAGGATGATGACAATGGCTACTTGATTTCTTGGCACATCACACGAGATGGCCACATTTGACAATAACTCACTGAAGTAGCATCCACACACATGGCATGGTTGGCATCACTGTTGCATCACAAGTCTGGCAATGTTGTAGCAAACTTCCTTCAGACAGTCTCAAAAGTAAAGAGTATGCTTTCTGCAATTCTGTACAGAACAACCTTGAGATGCATATATCTAATCCACAGTTAGCATATCATACCACTTATTTAAAAAAACCTTTCCCCCCTCTCACTCTTACAGTGTTTTTTCAACTTACCGCTTCCGAGATCTACGAAATAATCGGCCTCGGTCATCCTCACTGAATTCACCATCTGATCAACTAAGTCAAAAGATGTTTCCCCGTACACCTGGAAAAATGACATTTACTTCATGAGATCTGTAATGATTTAGAAATGAAAAAAGACAAGAAAAGAAGAAGAAAAAAGATGCAACATTTATAATAACATCAAACATTCAAGATTACTTCATGAAATTATCATAAAATTCAGTGCAAGATAGGTTAAACCATCTCACTATGCTTTCTGGTGTTGCGTGAATCAGATGAAATTGTAAAAACTTGACTATCAAAGAGTTTTTTTCCCAATTCCACATGTGAGTGCATTACTGAATCCAAACACAGATTACAGGAGAATGGGTCAGAGAATCATCAGAGACTGTATGCGTGCTTACCTCCGGGGAAAAAGGTTCATACTGGTTGAGTTTGTCGGGATCAGCAACAGCTACGTTGTAACACTGCAGTAGTAGATGTTTCAGCATCCCTCGGGATGCCTGCTTTTTGCAGAAGGCATTTGGGTCACCTGCCTTTCTCTGCAAATACAGCAGCAACATGGCCTTGTGTCAACCCCACAGACTACACCCAGAAATAAAAGCAAAAAGAGTAGATCCCCATAAAATGTTTTTCTTCTTTCTTTTATCCATAATTTAAATTGCTGCGGGGACTTTCACCCCTGATTGACACAGCGCAAAAATGTACACACACACACACACACACACAACACACAAGCACAGTCAGTCAGTTTGTCTGTCTCATACATTTTCCCTTCTTCAAAGTTACAAACACTCGAGATAGCAGCCGGAATTTCCCACTGTCCGTAACTTGAAAGCTTTGCTGGAAAATCCAAAAAGTTCCATATATAGCCATGGATTCTTCAGTTAAATAAACAAGGAGCGTAAGAGTTCAAAGAAAAGAAGATGGAACTGGTAACACAGACATTCTGAGACATTCCAAATCTTACCTGCTGGAGTATTTTGCAGATTTGTTTGTTGTACCTATCACAGAGGTTCTTTACACTCTCATAGCTGCAATGACAACAAATACAGTGTAACACTAACAGGGTATGGAAAAATATCATCTGCATTCTTTTTTACATACATTTTCAAGAATTTTCTCATGAAGCAATACAGATTGTTAACCATTGAAAGATTACTCAACTCTGTACACAAAGACACTCTGTTAGGTCTTTTGATCAGGGATTCAGCCATTTGCCATTCATAGAAATGACATTTTAAAAATGAGTCAAAACCAGTTCTTCCACTTTATCTGTCACCCAAAAGGGCAGATGCAAAATATTTGAGTACTGATTTTACTACTACTTTTTTCCCCTCAAACAAACTCTCTTCTTCTGCAAGAAATTAATGTTAAAACAATCAAAATGAGCTAATCTTTAGTTGATGCACAGCGACATTTTCCACCATGCCTTTCTTATCATCCTATCTCCATCTCCAATCATTAAAACCAATTGATTTCATGCTCCAAATAGCACACACCGAATTTACTCCAACCACAGAATACACAGTATATAGATCCACAGCACACACAGACCTTTACCCAGACAAATCAATTTACTTTCAGTCAATAGAAAAGTGCACAAGGCGTTGAAGTTTCTATTTGGTTTCAGTGTGACTTGGGCACAGTGGGGCTTGCAACACAACTCCAGGCAAGTGACAGCCAGGGACTTGTGAAGAGGGTCAAACCTTTGATGCCACAACACTGCATGCCACTTCAGATCAGCCCCAGCCAGACAGAAATGCATCAATATCTGTGTACTCACTGAACTGTCTGTCTGAGTCCCCCCAAGGAGTCAGGGCGGTGCTTCCCCCCCCCCCCCCCCCCCCCCCCCTTGACAGAGAAAGCTAGAGAGAGAGAGAGAGAGAGAGAGAGAGAGAGAGAGAGAGAGAGAGAGAGAGAGAGAGAGAGAGAGAGAGAGAGAGAGACAGAGACAGAGACAGAGACACACACACACACACATTTGGATACCTACCTATACACAAAAGACATTAACACATGCCTACACACACACACACACACACCAACACACAAGACTGAGAGAAGACTGAGAGATGGCAGATAGATGCCATGTAGTACGAACATCTGAACCAAAATGTGCCTGAAGTTGCTGGAACAATTTTTTTGAAAACGCTTGGCTAAGTTGCCAGGGAGCTTAGAGAAGTATGCATTTATCGAAATAGCTTTATGCAAAAGTAAAATATTAATCATAATGTGCTATTAATAGGATAATTGATATAAAATTTATATCAAAATGTAAAGAAATTAATGGTTGAAAAATTTTATTTTGTCATTTTTGACACTAGCTTATCAAAAGGTAATCTATTTCATTTTCAGTAAAGATGGCAGATGTACCTGTATGTTCTAGAAACAATATTTCAGCTTCAATTATTTCAATATGTAAACAAACATGTTTACATGTTAAAAATTAGCGATCAATAGATCAACCGAGGGAATGTCAGCACAAATGTTTCAACAGGTTTCACCATGCTCTCGACTCAACTCAATCTGGGATGCAAGTTCACAAACATGTTTTGTTGTGGTAATAATTTCCATGTATGAAGAGTTTATATAAATTTGGTGTCCACACACACAGCTGCACCTATCAACTCATTCTGCTTCACTTCTGCCAAACAGACACAATTCATTAACAACAACATTAGGGGTGGGAGAGGTAGATCAACAGTGCAGGCAAGATAAAATCACATTATGAAGTCGAGCAAAACAAATTCAGACCAAAATACCCATATGACGAAGGTTGTCGAGCAGATAGTTTAAACTAATGGTTAAAATTTCATTTCAAGCAACATCCTCCATAAACATGTTTGCTTTTTAAAAAATAGTAGCAAATTAGCAACAACCTCCAAAATAGAGTATTTGCTTTATCAAAAAATAGTAGTTAATTCACACATTATCACATGAGTGGTTTGAAAACTATTGACACCAGCAGACTGCATAGACCCAGCGGTTATACTGGCATACATGCAAGAGCACAGATCACCAAAGCCAGGATAATCTGTTATGTATGCATCTGCGGTATAGTTGAAGTTGATTTTAGAGATGAACCGTGATTAATGGAGGTATCATCCCCTTCCCCAAGTGATGAAACCAATAGATTTAAAGCCTTCTACAATTGTTTTATTTACACAACACCACTGGAAATAAAATTTGTAAGTGACTGTACTCCTGAGATGCAGGGTTTAGTGTTGCTGTCAATTTTCAACAACAGATTTTCAGTCTTGCAAAGATTTTTGCATTTATCTCAGCAGATAAAATCTCTCTCTCTCTCTCCCTCTCTCTCTCTCTCACACACACACACACACACACACACACACACACACACACATACATACACACATACAAACATGCAAACACTCTACAAATTTCCAAGATTGATTAGAGCCAATCCAGCAAGCTGGTGACCATGGGGACAAGACAGCACAGCATCTCACCTCTTAGGGTCCAGGTCTTGCATGTGGGGTTCCAGGCTGTTCTTCAAGTCAGGCAAATCCTCACACACGTACCTGAAAGCCAAGACAGACCATAACACAGTGCACAGGTATTCCAAAGTTGTCTCAGCCTAGGTCAAGACATGCCAAGGTGAACAATATGTGGCTGTACAGGTGCACATAGCCTAACTATTACAAACAGAGGTGTCCTTGTGTGTGCTGCATACTTCTCTGGTTACCTCATTACAGTTTGGTCACCCTGGGTGTATTCCACAGATGTGATATCACCCCATCTGCAATCTACATAGGCTGAAAGCTCGATGTGATTGCTCAACCATTTTTTAAAAGAACAACAGAGACCATTTCTACGGGTTTTGAACTAATTTTCTTTTTTCTTCCAGTCCCTTAAAAAAATTCTGTTCAAAATTCTCTTGACTGTGTATGGATGTCATGAGTGTGATCTGGGTTCCTTAGAACAAGCAGCACCAACAGAGATTGTGGCTTTCTGTTGTGAGTGGCAGTTGTCTGGAAATTATTATTTCCATTTATGTTATGATCTCTGGCCCGATTCAATGGTTGAAGGTGTGCAAGCTCACAGGACCCAAACAGAATCACTTCTTTCTCATCTCTATGGCCAACCCTTCTATTTTGGGTCCCTGTTGAGTCCCTCATCCCCACCCCAGCCCAACCCACCCCAATCTGTAGCCCAACTAATCTCTCTGAGAAATAACTTGTTCTCGGTATGAATCTTATACTTGCTGTAAATTGATAAATAGTTTACTGCTATGACATCATTTCTAAGGACATTTTCTTCATCATCCAAGTGTTATTCATCTGTCAAAACATGACAAACCTTCCAAATAAAACTCCTATCCAAATGAAACTTTAGAATTATTCTCCACACGACACCTGGGTAGTGGTTGGTTTGGTTGGATGGTGTTTTACGGCCTATCAACCTTTGTAAGCTATGTAGGCCATTAAGCACAAAAATCTTTAGAACAGTTTGGAGTACACGCTAAAAAAAGTCGCGGTGTCCCTAGTTATTCGCCTCTTACGAATCGTGTAGGGAGACGCGGTGGGTCAATTCTTACCCCAAACCCACAGGGGGGCCTGGGTAGTGGACTTTGTCCTCAATAATCCAAGAATGATTCTTGTCATGCTCATGTGTGCCATGAAAACAACTGATTTCTATTTTCCATCTAAAATAAAATAAAACCTGATCTTTTCCCCCCTTCCATTTTGCTTATGGTATTGACTATGTGTTCCCTTCATAAATAAAGACAAATGAAAGCTATTGGCCACCTTGAGATGCTAATCAGAACACTGTGGACCCTTCTACTTTTGATGGCTTGAATCATTAAGAACCTCCTCTTGACCCTTTAAATTCATCTTATTTGAAAGCCACCTTCTCATATCATACAAACATGCATGCAAACAAACATGAACATCCATCCACAGACACATGCAAATGGTCACATGTTTTTGTACAAACACACACACACACACACACACACACACACACACACACACACACACACACACACCACAAACATGCAAAAGTGTATTAATAACACCCACAAACGGCACATGAAAAACCCACATGTAAAAATGATGCACAGCACACACACACACACACACACACACACACCACAGAGGGTTTGGAAGTCTAGGCTGCAAGCTTGAGTTTGTCAGACAGGCTCATTGCATACAGTGGAACATGTATGGGATGCATGCTGTCATGGAAGATCACACTAAGTGACCAACTAAGGACACATTTAGATAGTATTATCCAGGCATCACTGTAGAGATATAACATTGCCCAGATAACATAGTCTTGAGACCATTGTCAAGATAAAATCCAGGAAGACTAAACCTGCTTCAGTTTGACAGTATAGGTTTGTCTGTCCTGATGTGTCAAGGTTAGACAGTAGACAGTGACCTGGCATGCTACAGCCTGTCTGCCCAGCTGACTGGAACATGCTATACACCAGAGTTAGCTGCCCAAGCCTGCTAAGTGAGCTCTCTGCACATAAATGCCATCTGTTTTTGACAAACAGCTGCCCCCATCCCCACCATTTTCATAAACTTCAGAATGCCTGATGCTGCCAGCCAGTCTAGGCATCCACAGAAAACCTGATGTTTCCTGGAAAGGCAGCCATTTCTGGTTTGTGACCAGGTGATCTGGTTGAGGGGCAGTGCAGACTATGATAAGGGGGGTAGGGGTGGAGTATCAAGAGGGGAGGGGAGTGGGGGGGAGGGGGGAAGAGGAGGGGCAGCTGTGTGTGGGTGTCCTAGGGGTGGAGGGCAAGTAGTGAAGAGGAGGGGGTAAATAGAGGTCACACTGCCCTGCACTCATAGCTAACCCACTTTCACGCACCATTCGACCAATGTGGACACTAGATGGTGGCTGTGGTGGATTTATACATGGCTACTTCCTACGCTTATGTCATCCCCCCCCCCCCCCCCCCATTAACATAAGCGAATGTGGCCAGCAATCCTGCACTAGAGAATGATGGCCTCCTCGCTATGTATGGAAGATTTCAGTCCCTGGCAGGGGAGGCGCAACCAAGTGCATAGTGCCTGGCGCCCCACCAGGCAGCAAGACCGAGAAACTGAAAGCAGGCAACAGACAAACAAAAACAGTCTGGCGTCTGGAGCTATCGATCGCAGCGGCGAGCCAGTCTGCGCCGCCCGCGGGATCCGATCAAAACACGCAAGATGTGGCAACGCACAGTATTGCATCATTTGTTTCTCCTTTTCCCCCACTCCCTCCCATTCCTCTCTCCTCCTCCAGCTCCACCCTCACCTCACCCTCCCGCGCAGACGACCTCAAAGCTCCACCCCTAGGCTGCCCTCACAGCAGATTTCGCAAAGGAGCCCGCGCAACGAGCAAAGCAGAGCAGACGACTACCGTGATCCATTAACCTAGCGAGGGTAGGCATGCAGTCCGGGCGTAGGCAGTACTAACATTATCAGTCCGTGGCCTACTTGCGTTCTCAGGCAGTACTAGGTCTGCTGAGCGGGAGACGTGTTCCTGCTCATTCACCTAGGAGGGGGCGGGGAGCTCACGTGTCTGTCACCCAACCCATATAAGGGCAAAGCACCGCCCACCACCTGCTTATGTTGACAGTGTCGTCGGCGCCACCTGCATACCCGGCATATTTTGATTATTTATTCAATGCCTCTCTGGTGATTGTCACAAGTCCTAAAGCGCCTCTGAAAAACCATTTCTAGACTGAAGAGGCACTGTGAGCTGCCAGAATGGTCGAGTGGTCAACATTTTCACTTTCTGGTTGAGGGCTTTCTGGGAAGAAGGTTGGATGGAGCATTGAACAGGTGCATGGGGGTAGTTCTACTGGAATACCAGCGGCAACATGTAGTCCCGAAAAATGCAGATGAACAAAGATACGGAAAATGCAGTAGTCAAGAAAATTCCATGTTTCACAGGCAAAATACTGCATTGTCAACACATGCAAAATAATAAGGAGAGACTCCCAGAATCTTTCATGCAAACAAGGTAAAAGATCCTTGCAAACAAAGAGCTAGCTCTGTCCTATCAAGAGCCTGTTGACACCATAACAAATTTCACACACATAGAACAGATCAATCATAAGGCTATTCGTACTAACTAAGGTATCACTTGGCTTTCTCAGGTGTGATTTCCACATCCTGTCTACTTAAATTAATTGGCAAGGTTGAACTGCCACTGTAAGAAGGTTCCCAGACAGACTGAGCATAGTGAGAACTACTGGCTACTAAGAAACTAATCAAAGAGGTAAAAGATAGGCCGCCGGATTCCAGAAGACAAAACAATAATCATGGACAAAAGTGAATGGCAGATGGGACTTCATCAGTGGAGGGTCATCAGGTCCTTTTCAGTCACCACCCATCACAAGTGTACTTGTCAAAAACCTTATTGCAACTTCCTTGTGTGTCTCACTAGCATCTCAATGTCCACTTGCTCCAAAGCCAAGACATTTCCTACCCAAATACATTCCATCACCAGCCAATCCCAACTCCTCCAAAAGGGAACTGCAAAATATCTTTCAAGTGAAAAATACCTTTGAGTAAATATTCTAGTAAAGAGTGCTGTGTAAATATGTTATACAAATTTCATGATCTTGAAACTCTCTGATGTATCCATAAAGCCCAGATTTAAACACCAAACAGGACTGAATCATGAATCCTATCTGCCTACGAGCCAGATCATCTGTGATTCTCACTGACAACTGATATTTGACACTGTCCTTACTGGATCAAGGCAAAAGACACCCCCCACCCCCACCCCCCAAAGAACACTGAGGAAATTCATTGATTCCTCGAAAGCTTGTTTGTAGGCTACAAGAAGTTTCATCCATCACTGCAGACCAGCAGGAGTGAAGTACAAACTTCATGAATCATTTCAATTTGTGAATTCCAGCGTGTGTCTCTATGTGTACATGCTTCCACATGACACCAAGTTCAGCTTTAGGAGTTAGGCAGCGAGACTCTAAACATACTTTTGCCTTCTCTACTGCTTGACATGTTTCTTGCTGATCAGAAGTCATTAAAGCATTTTACTTCAGTGTCTCATGTTCATAAAGGCAATATGTTGGCTACAGTACAAACATTACCACTACAAACTTTTATGTGAAGCTGATTTTATGATCTTGTAGATGATTCTTGTATAAACAATGACACAATTTGTATAGAGAACTGGTAAAACCAAACATAGGCTGCAGATTAACTTTCATAGGAACAATCAGAAAAGATTCGCAAATAAACTTCTGGTTGGATTGAATTCTCAAAGTTGAGTCCAATGATACCTAATTATCCATAAAACAATTTATTAGTCATCCTTGAAATTGTTTTAGACCAGAGGTCATCTGTATTCATCTTTACAGGCTGTATCCATCCAATTTTGCCACCTACTTTTGTTAGGTTTACTCAGACTACCCCACCATTAGGTTCCTGCTTGCCTTATGACTGTGGTACTGCCATGAAAAAGAATTGATGTACACATACCTGAGATATGTCAACATAGATGGGAACCATGCAACACCCCCCCACACACACACATAAACAACACATACACACGCACTTAGACAACAACCCCCCCAAAAACAAAAACAATCTTGAAACAACAAATTTACCCTCTTCATCCATTCACATGTACTATAAAGCCACAATCATGATTCACAGATATCAAACATTAAAGAACAACATGTTTTCAGCCCACAGTGCCCAAAACATATCCATGTCTTGTCAAACACACTCTTGATTTTACAAATCAAGATATCACTACAACTTGTATTGGGGGAAAATCTTTACAGATATATATATATATATGAATGCCTTTACATCTGATACTATCATACACTATACGTCTATAGGCCTATATTCAGACCAGTACATCCATTCACTCCCCAATTAGTTGTTCCAGCAACGTTCCATACTGAGTGTGCCATGTCATGATGTAACGTGTTTTTTCGCAATGCACACCCCTCCCTCTCTCTAGCAGTGTGACTCAAGCAGACACTAGATAACTACAACTCATATGATCCTGAAAACCGTTAGGTCGTGTACACTACAGAAAATTCTCAAGAGCTGAGATCAAAATCTCTTCGGACTCTAGACTCTGAGAAGCGACGATTTTACAATAATATGGCTAGTGCACGCCCACTTTGAGCTGGGGTAGAAAATTCCGTGAATTAGTTCAATTACTATGTGAAGATATGCCGTGAAATTCCCTTCATAGTTCATCCTCTCGGTATGCGAATGCCAAATCGTCACAGATGACGGTAAAAGAATCTACCAAAGCGTACGTCAAAATGCCTAACGACTGTACAGAAGTCCACGGAACTGTCAATCAACTTTCCATTTTTGGAGTTAGGAGGTCAATCTATTCATAGATGTTAGAATTTCGCGGTACTAATCTTTTGTTTCTTATCACTCGTTTCAGAGAACGGAAAACCTAACCCAAATACGATCCGATGTAACATGTTATGTTTCAAAGATAGATGAACCCCTCCAGGTCAAGTTTATTACAATTTCCGCTGATATATACATTCACATAGCAGAACATACAACAAAATCGTTACAGTTGAGTTTTCGGTTCGTGAAGTGATCACACGTGCAACCGTGAGATCAACGATCAGAATATCACTGGATAAGTATCCATAGTACAAGAACTACAACGAAACTGAGCATATCGCAAAACAAATAACATTATGCAAAATTATGAAAGGGTATTGCACTCTGGCAAATCTTGGTCTGTAGAGCGAATGAGCCAGCTACGCTAGACAGCTTACACAGCGATGGCGTCGAGCTAGCGTGGCAAGGAATTCCCATGTGCCGATGTGGTTTTCGAGAACAAATAAATGAAACAACAAGCGATCAACTCACCGAATGGTTTCCAGTACTTCGTTAGCACCATCCTTTCCATCCTGAAAACAGATCAGAAAGCATTATAGATTGTGTTCAAGTATTTTCATTGTATGGATGGCACGAAAAATTGAGAAGTGTAACAACAGGCCTTACCATAGCTGGGATAGGCCACGAGTATATCGCAGCCTCAGCCCCCGCTGGGCTTAATAATTTCAACTCTTGTGTCATATCGTGTTCTTGACGATTCCAGTATCCATCCGATGGTCAAAATTTGGAGTAGAACATCAAAATATCACACTTTTCAGCATCATTTTCCCCTGACCTACATCCAACGTTGATTCCACCGCAACTAGATAAGCACGTGACCGGAAGGAGGAATGAACGATTGGCTGCCTCTCTTTGACGCGGGAGTCTCCCGGTGGAAATGGCGGCTCACTTCGAACTGGGGAATTCTGCGAGTTTTTGGGAATCTCCCTGTCCCTTGACGTAGAAGAGGAAACACCACCGTTGGATAAATTGACCTTCACAACACAACGTCAGAAATTCACAGAACAATTTCCCTGATCGGGAAAACCTTTGGAAATGGTATGTATATTTCGTTACAATCCGATCGTCATCATCGTGACTTGGCACAGGAATCTGAAGGAAAGGAGAGACAGCAGTGTTTCGCTGGACGTCTCCTCAGTTTAATAAACTTATGTCCCCTGTTGCAACACATTGGTCGATATGAACGCAGCCGATGCTGTGGTAGTGTGTCGGAAGTGTTGGTCACGTCAGGATATAAGTATGAGCATCAGTGGGAGGAGCCTGTGCGTCTGCCCACACGCAGCTCGCTGTCGCCTGGGTGTCGTACGTGTCCCCGGGGTTCCCTCGTGTCGCGTAGGCAGGCAGTCGATTTTTTTCCCCTCTCGTCTTTCCCCGCTTGCATTCGCTTCTAGTGAACTGCCAATGGCTGGAAAGCAGGCTTCTGCGTCACACTGAAGCGGCCTACGCATTTCCGTTTCTATTAGTATCTGTGAAACTAGGTTTCTCGTGAAAAGCTTAAATTACGCAAGGCTGTAGTAAACATAAAAAAATAAGAAAATTCATTTGATTCAGCAGGGTAAAATTTTCCAAGGTTGCTGTCGACCGTTCCCCAGAAGTTGGTCGAAATAAACAACAAAATCAACACTCGTAGTCACATGTGGGGTGTTCAGGGGAGGGGATGTTCTTGAGGAAGTTTCCTTTTATTTAATCAATAACTTTGTATGAAGGACCAGGAAGTCATAATCTGTGCCCCACATAGAATGGAAATTGTTTGTATTCACATCCTCTTCCATCATTCTACAATAAAAAGAAAGGTCCAAGCATCTGGGAATAGAATAACTTCCTTGACAAAGATGACATTTCAACATTTACTAAAGGAACACCCTCTGGGAATGAACATTCTCCTCATTCCAATTGGACAACCTTGCCTTCAACTAGTGTCAGGGAAGTTGCTGTTATCCCATGAACACATCTTTGTCTTGTTACAGTACAGGATTTGTACTGTTTTTACAGTGTTCGTTTCTGATTGTAGGCAGCAGTGACGTTGAAATTACATGGCATAAGGAAATTGTTTGTGTGTGTGTGTGTGTGTGTGTGTGTGTGTGTGTGTGTGTGTGTGTGTGTGTGTGTGTGTGTGTGTGTGTGTGTACACAGATTGAAGAAGAAGAACCAATTGTTCAAACTGTAGTGTAATGGAGCAAAACATGAATGGTGCCCTCCTTATACTTCTCTTTTTATCTGGAGTCTCTAGCACTAGCACTAGTAGAGATTAATGAAGCCACCTCTTTGTACCTGGCAGTATTGTTTCTGAAGTAGCAGTTCACATTGGGACCAGAATCTCATAGATCATATCAACATGTCCCCAGATATTGTTGTTTAAGCTTAAAGAGTCCAAACATTTACAACACCATGAAAGATTTGTAAGCAATGGTTGCCAATAAATACCTCCCCTCATGGGATGGAACCTGTGATCATGGAGCTCTTGAAGATGACTACCTTCCACTGGCAGCCCCTGACAGTACTGTGTGTGTGTGTGTGTGTGTGTGTGTGTGTGTGTGTGTGTGCGTGAATGTGTGTGTGAATGTGTGTGTGTGTGTGAGTGTGTGTGTGTGTGTGTGTGTGTGTGTGTGTGTGTGTGTGTGTGTGTGTGTGTGTGTGTGTGTGTGTGTGTGTGTGTGTGTGATCTAGTGTTGTGACACCTCTTTGTCATGACAGACAGATTGTCACTTTTACAGTCCATTGCATCACTTTGTTGATTTGGAATCCTAAAAACTCAAACATCAAAGATCAAACTTGTCCACTGGTGGTCCTGAGGATATGAATACCTAGGATGCTTGTATCTTTTTAAAGCATCTTTGAGGGGCAGCAGCCTCTCTTGCAATGAACACAAGGGAAATAATGTGCAGGAAGTGGAGGACTTATAGTTATAGCAGTTACAAACATGAAGCATATGGTTTGCATAACCAATACAGCTCATATCTGATGAAGAATTTCTATTACCATGTCTGCAGTAGGGTTGCAGATGTCTCTCTCCCCACAAGACAGTTTTAGAAGAACCTTGGAAAAGATTGGGCAAGATGTAGAATTCACCATCTGTTGAAGAATTTATGTCACCTGTGGACTGTTGTAATTAAAATACAAATGAATGAGTAAATGCCGTCTAGTACTGTAGATCCAATGCCTGTATTGTAGAAGATGTTCACAGTTGCTCCATAGTTATATTGAAATGAGGCTCTCAAGCATAATAGATTTGGTGAGAATGGATGGATAGATAACATTTTACAGCCTATCGGCCTTTGTAGGCTAATGAGACCTTTGATAATTAAAAACCAGAAGAGTTGGTTGGAATAAGAGTGTTGCGCTCAATCTCTTCGCAATATCCTGTTGTATGAGGGTTCTCCTAGCTTGCGCCGGGAAGTCGAAGTTACAAATGCTGGTGGTCGTTTTCGATAAACTTTATTCACACACTGGTCGATACACAGCGGTGACAGTAAAGAGTATCGTCATAGCAGCTTCACTCTATGCGCAGTGCCGCAGAGGACTCATTCCTTACACAGGAGGAATCGTTTATCTTCTAGTTAAGCTCTCACCTTAACTCTGTCGCATCTGCTGCTCATGTCCGTCTCTCTCTCGCTTTGTCGCGCTTTATATACCTAAACACAGGTTCCAGAGCTTTCGCGAATGGAGTTTAATATTCTCTCACGCTCGAGCTGGAAATCGACTGATGTCATGTGACACAACAAGACAAATTTAGACCGACTTGACCACGTGACTGGGTAGCCGAATTAGCGGTAAACACAGAACAACCCAATTGCGCTGCAATCTTCTCATACGATCTAGAACATTCACAACAAGAGCAAGTGAAGTTGCAATTTCCATAGTAATCCACCTCTAATGAAACTCAGGACAGAGTGGGTCTATTCTTACTCCCAATCCAGGATAAGAATTCTAATGATGGGTTTTCATTACATTATATGACACTTGTATTTTTGTTAGACTAGTTGTAAATAAGTAGTTAAAACTCTAAGCATATTGGAGTAAAGTGAACGGACTGCGAGGACTTGTAGTGCTGTGAACTGTGACAGAAAGGACTATGAATGGTGTGAACTATGTCTGTAACAACAAGGAGTAACATGTGAGAGTGTGTGTGTGTGTGTGTGGGGGGGTGCATGCGTTATACGTTGATGATCGTGTATGTGTTATGTGTGCTGTGCGAGTGTGGTTGTTGATGTGCATGCAGGATGACGAACATGATGGGGGGGGGTTCTTGTACATGTGTTATGGATGAAGATCGGGTATGTGTTATTGCGTGACGATGATTGTTTGATGTGCATGCTTGTGTCTTTGTTCCTTCTGTGATTACTTGTTTTGGTGTAAAATGTTTCTCTATTAAATTGAATTGCCTCTGATGGACTCCATAACTTGAACGATATGATTGAGTTAATTAATGTTGAACTGTTTTTGTTTTTGTAGGTATGTATTATGTTTTTGCCACCGACAAAACGAATTTCCTTGTGATCAATGAGGACAATAAAGTATCTTGTATCTTGTATCTTGTATCTATATAACCAATGAACTACTTTTCATTATTAGAGGTTGTTTTATTCCTAAGGCATGTAAGAAGGGAATAACAAATTCTGGGAGGTAATACTTTAATTAATGACCTGCTCATGCTCACAATGCAGATACCCACTTTGACCAACATGGTTGTGCAGATGGATGACCCAAACCAAAAAGCTCTTTGGAGCATTAGCACTTAATATTAGACCATTTCTCCTTGACTCCTCATGTCCTAGCTTTGTCAAGCTACAGCTTTCAAGCAGCTCTGCAGACATGGCTCTGTCCTTGACTGAAGCCTGTGTATATCGCACCCTTGCTCTGTGGTTGATGCCTCTGGCCTTCTTGTCTGCAGCGGCGGAGCCAAGCACCAAGCCAGGTTGCCCTGGGGCTGAAGAGGAAGTCCGAGGATGTCGACTCAACTTTCACAAGTGCTCAGGTACGCCTACTGGGAGCTATCAGACGTCACCAGACCCCCAGCTGAGGACAATGTGCAGTGCATTACTCTAAGTTGTTGGAGTCCATTTCCTCATAATTCCAGTAGGGTTTTCACTTAGGTCTTTATTGATTAAGTGTGAGTCATGCTGACCATTTACTAATTTTCAGTTATTAAGAGACTGGAAAAGTAGGGGTTTTTTCCCTTTAAAAAAATATTTTTTGTCTTCTGTTTTTGTTGTTGCATATGAGGGTGATGAACCCAAAATGCATGAAAACATGTTT
This sequence comes from Theodoxus fluviatilis, assembly GCA_034096865.1. NCBI lineage: Eukaryota > Metazoa > Mollusca > Gastropoda > Cycloneritida > Neritidae > Theodoxus > Theodoxus fluviatilis. The sequence continues at coordinate 26,032 of JAWQFJ010001481.1, read as the reverse complement.
TGATGATGTGGATGAGAGCTGTTGATCCTTTCACTTGAATTGTTTTAGATTTGTTTTGGAAGCTACAAAATGGGGTCATGTATTGCTCTATGTTGTGACTTTCACACATACTCTAAACTGTTGACTTCATTCTTGAAAATGCTTTATCACAGGACCTGAAAACAGGCTTAGCTGTCAATGGGTGATTTCTTTGAATAGAGCTGTGTTACACACCCTCTGGACACAAACAAGTATGAGCTCTGGCTACGAAAAGAGGGCAGAGTGAGATGAGGTGGGCTGTCTATGAGGAAGGGTTTGTAGGTCTGGAGCAGAAAGGTTGAAAATAAAATGATTGTTGTCAGTGTGGTTGGACTGAGGTCCCTATCAGAGAATATGATATAGTCAGGATCCTTTGTATCTCTCTCCCCCCCCCCCCCCCCCCCCCCAAGTCCCTTTGGTAATGGGATATATAAGTGTGCTCAGCTTCTACAGGCAATGCATCACCTGAAGTTTATGGTGACATGCTAAATCCAGACATGGCGCTGCGTCATGATGCTTTTCTGACACTTAGGATACATACTTTCTGCACCTTTTCTTTACGAACATCCACCATGTCTGAGATTATCACAGCTGCTGTGAATACACATTTTTGTTGTGATGATATTTTGCAATTTTGTCATTTTAAAAGGAACTACGGACAACCAGTATAGTGAAAGCAAAACAGCAACTGCTTCTCTGCCATGCTTAGTCAGAGATTGCTTGTCTAATAAAAGATACAGGAGAGAGGATGGAAAAACCCACTACCAACTTACAAATCTGCACATTAATTTTGTAGGTTGGTCATAGCCATTGATCCCAGAATTGTAAAATCCTTCTGTTCAAACCCCCCCCCACCCCCCTTTCCTTCTGTGCTAGTGCTTGGTCTGTATGTCTGGTCAGTGCATTTCTCAGTGTGTCTGTCTGGTCTGTGTGTGTGTGTTTGCCTAGCTGCCTTTTCCTCCCCCCACCCCCTCCCCCCTCCCCCCCTCCCCCATCCCCTCCCCCATTCCCTCCCCCTTCCCTCCCTTTTCCCTCCCCCTTCCCTCCCCCTTCCTTCCCCCTTCCTCCCCCCACCCCCTCCCCCCTGCCCTCTCTCTCTCTTCCTCCCTCCCATTCCCCTCCCTCCCTCCCCTTCCCCTCCCTCCTCTTCCCCTCCATCCTCTTCCCCTCCCTCCCTCCCTCCCTCCCTCCCTCCCTCCCTCCTCTCCCTCCCTCCCTCCCTCCCTCCCTCCCTCCCTCCCTCCCTCCCTTCCTCTTCCCCCCTCCCTCCCTCCGCTTCCCTCCACCCCCCCCTCCCCCTCCCTCCCTCCCCTTCCCCTCCCCTCCCTCCCTCCCTCCCCTCCCCTCCCTCCCTCCCTTCCCTTCCCTTCCTCCCTCCCTCCCTCCCTCCCCTCCCTTCCCTTCCCTCCCTCCATCCCTCCCTCCCTCCCTCCCTCCCTCCCTCCCTCCCTCCCTCCATCCTCTCCCTCTGTCCGTCCTTCTCTCTCTCTTCTCTCACTCTCTCTCTCTCCTCCTCTCATCTCTTCTCTCTCTCTCTCTCTCTCTCTCTCTCTCTGTTTTCTCTGCAGGTGTCAGATATTAAAATTTCACTACTTATCAACACTTAACTCCAGCCTGATGCTTCCATATTAAGAAATAACCCTAATGCTGAGAAAGAAACAGTGTGGATCAATGCATTGCACATGCTTCTCATTTGAACAGTGATTTGTATACATTAGCAAGAGTTGAAAGTAGTAGGGGGCATGAAGATGATCCCCTCCACAACTCTCAGACTGGAATATATTCAATGCAACGTCACACCTGTGTGTGTGTGTGTGTGTGTGTGTGTGTGTGTGTATGTGTGTGTGTGAGTGTGTGTGTGTGTGTGTGTGTATGTGTGTATGTGTGTGTGTGTGTGTGTGTGTGTGAATGTGTGTGTGTGTGTGTGAGCATATGTGTGTGTGTGTGAGCGCGTGCATGCATGCTTTCATGCATGTCTGTGTGTGTATGTATGAGTGTGTGTGTGTGTGTGTGTGTGTGTGTGCCTTGCCTGCATGAATGAGAGAGAGAGATAGGAGAATGTGTAGACAGATGGAACAGGGACAGGATAGGCAAAGTCCAGTGTCTTACTTGTTGCAGAAGAGGAAAGGGGAGGCAACTACTGATTCCAATGCTCTGGTGTACCGCCACCCCCTCCGTGCCCCCCTGGAGACCATTGACAACACCCCCTCCCTTGTGCCTGATGCTACCACCCATGTGAGTGGAGGTGCCTTTCGGAGGGTGGGGTGTGTGTGTTGTGTGTGGTGTATGTGTGTGTGTGTGTCTGTGTGTGTGTGGTGTGTGTGTGTTTGTGCGTGTGACTGTGTGTGTGTGTGCGTGTGGTGTGTGTGTGCATGCGTGCATGTGTGCATGTGTGTGTGTGACTCTGTGTGTGTGTGAGTGTGTGTGTGTGTGCAAGTGCGCACATGTGTGCATGTATGTGTTTGTGTGTGTGTTTGTATGTGTGCGTGCGTGCGTGTGTGTGTATGTGTGTGTGCATGCGTGTATGTGTGTGTATGTGTGTGTGTGTGTGCATATGGAAGTGTGTGCATGCATGCATGCACATATGTGTGTGTGAGTGAGCATGTATGTGTGCATGTATGCGTGTGTATGTGTGCATATGTGCGGTGAGAGGGTGGGGTGTGTGTTTTAGATGGGTGAGATAAAAATTTTGTGTATTTTGTATGAGATGTGATAAATTCAAAGATCATGTTAGCAAGAATACAATTGGTTAGGCCACACACAAAAAAGTTCAGTGTGTTTCAGTCAATAATGATTTATTTAAGGAGTTAATGATAAGACTGTATAGTAGTGCCACTATGATTAAACTCAAACACAGTCTGTTGATTTTTGTTTTTGTTTTTGTTTTTGATTGTCAGGAAGCTCTCATTAGAAAGATCCTGTCCAGGCCATTCAAAGTCCCCATTCCTAACTATCAAGGTGAGACAGCATTTTTCTCCAACTCCTCCTCCTCCACCTCCTCCTCCTCCTCCTCCACCTCCTCCTCCTTCACCTCCTCCTTCACCTCCTCCTCCTCCACCTCCTCTTCCTCTTCCTCCACCTCCACCTCCACCTCCACCTCCTCCTCCTCCTCCTCCTCCTCCTCCTCCTCCTCCTCCTCCTCCTCCTCCTCCTCCTCCTCCTCCTCCTCTCCCCCTCCTCCTCCTCCTCCTCACCTCCTCCTCCTCCTCCTCCTCTCCTCCTCCTCCTCTCCTCCTCCTCCTCCTCCTCCTCCTCCTCCTCCTCCTCCTCCTCCTCCTCCTCCTCCTCCTCCTCCTCCTCTCCACCTCCCCTCCTACCTCCACCTCCACCTCCACCTCCACCTCCACCCCTCCACCTCCACCTCCTCCATCCTCCTCCTCCTCCTCTCCTCCTCCTCCTCCTCCTACCTCCTCCTCCTCCTTCCTCGTTGCTCTCTCCTCCTCCTCTGTTTCTCCTCCTCCTCATCTTCTCCTCGTCCTCATCCTACGCTCCCCTCCCCCTCCTCCCCCCCCCCCCCCCCCCCCATCATTTTCATTCATACTGATAGCCTACCTGTTGTATCTTTTGCTACTACTGCTGCTGTTGTGACTGCTGTACCCTTGGAAATGATTTGGACCAGAAATCTTAATAAACTATTTGAGGTGGCAGCATTGATGATCCTCACCCAAAGACAGCCATTTGCTCATCCTGACAGCTGTTTTTGGACAACTAGATGCTCGAGGCCAAATCTAAAAGTATACAGTTTTCATTTTTTAAAGTTTGTTTTGCCCTTTACTGGCTTTAGTCTAAACCCAAGCTTGTGCGTTGTAGGTGATTACTTGTCTTTCAAGTCTAGGAGCTTGTGCTCAGCTGGTGTATTGCTTTAGGCATTGATGCAGGCACATTATGCACTGTGTGTGGTGGTTCAGTAGTGTGTGCCATTTCAGTGTAAGCTGTATTTGGTGTGTGATTGCCCTTATTTCAAGACTAGGCCAAGAACTTTCTGATGGACCCTGCATGTTACAGGCAGCTCCCTGTCCAAGGCACTTGGGGTGAAACGGCAGGGAGCGAGACAGCCACTGCATGACCCCAGTGAGGAAGGGGCTCTGGTGCTGTACACACCGCCTGAGCTGAGTGCACACCAGATGCTCAAGTCAGACCTGTGAGCACATTGTAAAGCTGTGCTTTTTTGTTGTTGGTTTGTTGAGTTGGTGTTTTTTGTGTGTGTGTTTTTTTGGTTTTTTTTTTTGGGGGGGGGGGTGTTGGAGGGGGGGGGGGGGGGGGGGGATTTGGAGGGGGGGGGGATTTGGAGGGGGGGGGGGGGGTTGTTGATGTTGCATGGCAAGCTAACTGCCTGGCCTTTACTTTATCCAGAATTGGCTCTCATGGTTTTTTCACCTTGATGAAGGAGGGGGAAAATGTCTGTTTTCAATTAAAACTGAAAAAAATAATTTTGCACACAGTGTGGTAAGCAGTATGAGGTTACAATCGAATGCTCTTACCAGTATGCTGTTGATGAAAAATAATCACATAAGAAGAGTGATTCTGACAGCCATCTCTCACAAACAGATGCAGACCATTGTCTCACAAAGAGAAAGCGGATTTGACTCAATTTTTTGCTTGCAGAGAGAAGCACCCAGTGCATGTGGTGGTAGACCCTGTGCTGTCCCAAGTGCTGCGGCCTCACCAGAGAGAGGTGGGTCTTTTGTTGACGTCACTGCTGTCTTCTCTGCCTGCTCATCACTTATCTCTGTCCCTGTTTGTGCTGCCTGCTCATCACACATCTCTGTCCCTGTTTGTGCTGTCTGGAGTGCTGCGGCTTCACCAGAGAGAGGTGGGTCTTTCGTTGATGTCACTGCTGTCTTCTCTGCCTGCTCATCACTTATCTCTGTCCCTGTTTGTGCTGTCCGGAGTGCTGCGGCTTCACCAGAGAGAGGTGGGTCTTTTGTTGATGTCACTACTGTCTTCTCTGCCTGCTCATCACACATCTCTGTCCCTGTTTGTGCTGCCTGCTCATCACTTATCTCTGTCCCTGTTTGTGCTGTCTGGAGTGCTGCGGCCTCACCACAGAGGTGGGTCATCTGTTGATGTCACTACTGTCTTCTCTGCCTGCTTCTTACTTGTCTTTGTGCCTAGATTGTTGTGAAGCAGATAAATTGCTTTGATCAGCTTTGATGTCATGCAATTCCTCTGTGCAAATTGTTGGTGTAACATAACAATCTTCTTTCTTTTTTGTAAACAATGGAGATGTGCTGATGCCCCACAGTTGTACATTTTATCTGCTTTTTAAAAGTTTATATAAAGAATTCATGCACTTATCTTTCTCTCTCTTATTGTTTGGCAAAGAAGAAATCAGAACTGTTGAATTTGACCAACTTGATCACATTTTAAAGTCTGATTTGTATGAACTGGTTGACTTTAATCAAGCTGAAGTGGAAATTTCTTTTTCAGGGTGTGAAATTCATGTATGACTGTGTGACTGGAAAGCAGATAGAGGACAGTTTTGGATGCATCATGGCTGATGAAATGGTAAGATTCTCTGAACATTTTTATCAAGGAATTGCTTTCTTTTGTAAAGTTCAATCACTAGCTTCATATATATACAGTATGTTTTACTGACACATTTTGTAGAAATTTCTCTTTTATATTAAAAAAAGTTAAAGAACTTGCTGTTATGTGAGGGAATAAATTCCTTATGTAGTCCAGTTTTGAATGTAAGACATTACAAGGGAAAGTTGACTGGTTCTGTATTGGTATTTTTTAACCTTCATATTGATTTTTTTCCAGGGACTTGGGAAGACATTGCAGTGCATCACACTCTTGTGGACTCTGCTGGTAAGTCCATGTTGCAGACTCCCCATAGAGTCCGACTTTCACCTAAAAGTTGTGGGTTCAGTCTCCATCTGAGGTCCAAAACTTTTTCTCTGTGTCCCCTGCAGAGTTTCAGGTTGCTGTTGGTTAAGATAATAAATCAATGAATTAAAAATGTCTGCATGTGATGGTTTATCATGGGATTATTGTGCCTCATTTTGTTT
>JAWQFJ010001481.1:12500-15000 GCA_034096865.1 Theodoxus fluviatilis | reverse complement strand
TGGGATCCTTTTTAATTGCTGAAATACCAGTCCTCGAGGAATCCGACCCAGTTTGCTGCTGTGAGGGGAAAGATGTGCCACTGACAGCTGCAGGCTACTGCATGGAGAGAAAATAGATGGAAAAGAGATGGATGAAAAGGAGATAGATGGAGAGGAGACAGATGGAGAGGCAACAGATGGAAAGGAAATAGATGGAGAAGAGATGGATGGAGAGGCAACAGATGGAAAGGAAACAGATGGAGAGGCAACAGATGGAGAGGAGATGGGTGGAAAGGAGAAGGGTGGAATGGAGATGGAGAGGAGACAGATGGAAAGGAGATGGAAAGGAAATAGATGGAGAAGAGATGAGTGGAAAGGAGATTGGTGGAAAGGAAAAGGGTGGAAAGGAGTTAGATGGAGACGAGATGCATGGAGAGGAGACAGATGGAGAGGAGACGGATGGAGAGGAGATGCATGGAGAGGAAACAGATGGAAAGGCGACAGATGGATAGGAGATGGAAAGGAAATAGATGGATGGAAAGGAGATGGGTGGAAAGGAAATAGATGGAGAAGAGATGGATGGAAAGAAGGGTGGAAAGGAAATAGATGGAGAAGAGAAGGGTGGAAAGGAGATAGATGGAGAGGAGATGGATGGAGAGGAGACAGATGGAGAGGAGATGCATGGAGAGGAGACAGATGGAAAGGCGACAGATGGATAGGAAATGGAAAGGAAATAGATGGATGGAAAGGAGATGGGTGGAAAGGAAATAGATGGAGAAGAGATGGATGGAAAGAAGGGTGGAAAGGAAATAGATGGAGAAGAGAAGGGTGGAAAGGAGATAGATGGAAAGGAGATGCATGGAGAGGAGACAGATGGAGAGGAAATAGATGGAGAAGAGATGGATGGAAAGGAGAAGGAGAGGAAATGGAGAGGAGACAGATGGAGAGGAGATGGAAAGGAAATAGATGGAAAAGAGATGGATGGAAAGGAGATGGAGAAGAGACGGACGTGCTGAGTTGATGGTGGTAGTGGGACTAAATGCCAGGCCTGCCCTCTGACAGGGATTGTGGCTTTGTCGAGTTGCAAGGCGTCACACTTTGTGGATCTAGAGGACATGCTGTAGATCCTGATGGGAGAAATGTCCCTGGATTACATTTTGATCTGAAACCTCTTGTAGCACTAGATGTTGCCCTGTGAGTGATGTTGCTGTTGGAACAGACCCCCAAAGACCTAATACCAAAGCAGTCCAGCTGATAGAGGAAGTGTCTCAATGCTGGTTGTGCGAGGCAGCAGTGCATAGAAATGATCATTACTGAGTAGGGTTGCTGTGGTGGGCCGAGACATCCAGCCAGTCAGTTGGCATGCTGTCAAAACTTCAATCCGGATCTCAATTTATATAGCTTTCTAAGAAGCAAGGTATTTTTTATTTACTTGAGTGTCACTTAGTCCAGAAATCCACAGTTTTACAATTTCCAATAAGTGATCACATCTGCATTTGTATACTACATGTATTGTGTTTTTTCCCCTAGTGCATTGCTTGTATATCAGACTACTGAGACAAAATTTTTCTTCAGAAAGTTGACTTAGTGCTCACAATTGACGACCTGCACAAAACTGTTGACAATCTGCATTTTCTTGTAGTCCATCAAAAGTGCATACCCTAACAATTTTGATGAACAACTAAGGTGTAAAGTAAACATTGATGCTTTATGCTTTTCCTGGAAATGTCGTGCATGAGGATTTCTGTGTGGACAATTCTCTGCAGCTTGCTGACCTGGTGAACAAGTGCATCATCAGGCGTACACAGGCTCTGTTGACCAAGTACCTTCCAGTCAAGGGTGAGTTTTCCTCTGATTAGCCTTTGACCTTTGTGGCCCTAGGCAGCCTCTGGCTGAGCTGCTGAAATAGGCCCTGAAACCAGGGTTTTCAGGTTATTGGTGTGTGTGTGTGTGTGTGTTGTGTGTGTGTGTTTGTGTGTGTGTGTGTGTGTGTGTTATGTGTATGTGTTGTGTGGTGTGTGTGTGTGTGTTTGTGTGTGTGTTTGTGTGTGTGTGTGTGTGGTGTGTGTGTGTTTGTGTGTTGTGGGTGTGTTGTGGGTGTGTGTTGTGTGTGTGTTGTGTGTGTGTGTGTGTGAGAGAGAGAGAGAGTGAGTGCGTGTGTACGTGCGTGCGTGTGTTTAGCAGCTCTGGCCCGTCCTTGCACCCCATGGCTCGATGCACTGTGGTAGGCTTAGCACAGTTATAGCGCGGTTTGAGCACCATCCATCAATGGTTGAAAAGTCGCATGCAATATAAAAAACCACCTTTACCTTTTTAAAATTACCTTTAATATTGTCATCATCATCATCATCATCATCATCATCATCATCATCATCATCATCATCATCATTTTTATGAGAAAAATGTGACTGTAAAGAAAGAAACCAAACCAAGGAAAACAAGAAATGACTACCATGAGGCTGCCATGAAGCCTTCAAATTTTGCCTACAGATTGCTCTTGAGTGAGCAAGTACTGTCTCAA
>JAWQFJ010001481.1:0-7500 GCA_034096865.1 Theodoxus fluviatilis | reverse complement strand
TATGATTGAGTCACATGGAAAGAAGTTTGCTTGGCAGGCAAGTTCCTGGTGCTGGACACCCTGCTTGCCCTGGTAAGGGCTACGACCAATGACAAGGTGATCCTGGTGTCCAACTACACCCAGACCCTGGACATGTTTGAGAAGCTCTGCCACCAGAGGAAGTGAGTTTATTTGGAGTGGGATGGGCATCTTTCATTTGCCAGTCAGCATGGTGTTAGACAACTGATGAGTCAAGTCACATGAAGTTCTAAAGTATGGGCTCAACTCCAGATAGTGCTGTTTTTTGATAATTGAGGTACCTTGAATGAACGCTCGGAATAATTGGTGTAAGGGGAAGCTAGTGGAATAACAAAGACCTGTCATTCAAAATACAGTAACAGTACTAACACTGACATTTCTTGGAAACTAAATGGGTAAACATTTGACAGATGTTTACCCCTGCAGAGATGCTTATGGTAATGTTTACACCCCTGTGAGAAGGCTTTAACAAGGCTAATTAAAAACCTTGTTTTGTCCGCTATGTTGCAGTTACCAGTATGTCCGCCTGGATGGCAGCATGTCCATCAAGAAGAGGGCCAAGGTGGTGGATAGATTCAACGACCCCTCGGTGAGCTTGCTGTCTTTCTGTGTTTTCCTTCAAGGATGGGAAGTTCTTCTTGTAAGATTCACAAATTTTGTCCACTTGATGCACAGTCAGTAGTCACGTTTTGCATTTATATTTGCTGAGGGAATAGTTTTGATCCCAAGTTATAGAAAGGATGAATAGTACATGACCAACTTGTTACTAGACTTTTTTTCCGTATAACATACTTACATAGCTTCATATCAATTGGTAATGTCATGTCTGAGCAGTGTCTGTCCTCTGTCGGTTGAGAGGTAAGAATCGGATAGACCCACCCAGTCTTACTGTGTGAAAAATGTGAATGTCTGGGAAAATTCAGACTAGACTTGCTCTTATCTTACTCCAATCAGCTCTATGATTCTCTTTGTCAATGGCCTTAGATACAAAGGCTGATTGGTTTTAAAACCTCGCTCTTCCATCCATCCATCAATCCATCCATCCATCCAACCATCCATCCATCCATCCATCCATCCATCCATCCATCCATCCATCCATCCATCCATCCATCCATCCATCCATCCATCCTTCCATCCATCCATCCATCCATCCATCCAACCATCCATCCATCCATCCATCCATCCTTCCATCCATCCATCCATCCATCCATCCATCCATCCATCCATCCATCCATCCTTCCATCCATCCATCCATCCATCCATCCATCCTTCCATCCATCCAACCATCCATCCATCCATCCATCCATCCATCCATCCATCCATCCATCCATCCATCCATTCATTCATTCATTTATTTATTCACTGAGCAGTGTCTACATGAAAACTGAGAAATTACAGTTCATTTCAATTGTTTCATAGCAGATGTCCATGCTGGGGTTCTTGTACCCTGTTCCTTCCTTCCAGAGCCCTGACTTTGTCTTCATGCTGAGCAGCAAGGCAGGGGGCTGTGGCCTCAACCTGATCGGCGCCAACCGCCTGGTGATGTTTGACCCTGACTGGAACCCCGCCAACGACGAGCAAGCCATGGCGCGGTGCTGGAGAGATGGGCAGAAGAAGCAGTGCTACATCTACCGCCTCATCGCGGTCAGTTGCCAGGCTGCCTTGGAAGCTTGATTAAGCCCCCTGTGGGTTGGGGGTTAGAATAGACCCACCGTGTCTCCCTACATGATCTGTGAGAGGCAACTAACTAGGGACATCGTGACTTGATTTGCACTTACTCTAAACTATTATAGTGATTTTTGTGCTCAATAGCCTTGCATAGCCTACAGAGGCTGATTGGCCATAAGACACTCCATTCATTGGAAGCTTAACTTTGAGTGTCTGATAATGTTGTACTCCAACTTCGCTCCCTTTCCCACAATGCCCCTTGCTGCCAAGAAGTTGTTTGTGTAGTTTTCTAATCAACCTCATTGCTCTGAATTAATCCATTCTGGGAAGAACAGCAAGCAACTCTGTTCCAAGGCTGTCACTTCATATCTTCATTAGAACCATGCATGAGATGAGGGAAGAATGTGAGGGAGCAGTAGAGACTTAGCTGACATTTGTTTGTTTCTAAGGTTATGCTAGTAGATAATGACACATGTACAGTTTGTTATTGTCCATATTCAAGGACATTTTCAACTGGACTTTCTTCATATCTAAAATGAAATCTGAAAAAAGGCCTCTACTTCGTAACACAAGCAGAACGTTCTTGAATGAAAATTGTTTGTAACCCTTAGTAGTTGTCAGTGGCTTGTTGGGCTTTTGAGTACTGAATGTGAGTTACTGGCCACATGGAATTACATGAATATGCATGTGCCTGCTGTAAGATGTTTATGCATTGGCATTCTAATTGCAGATCTTCTAGATGATGAGTGATACCTCTGTTTCTAGACAGTCTGTAGATGACGAGTGGTATCTCTGTTTCCAGACTGGCTGTAGATGATGAGTGGTACCTCTGTTTCCAGGCAGTCTGTAGATGATGGGTGGTACCTTTTTTTCCAGACTGGCTATAGATGATGAGTGGTGCCTTTTTTTCCAGACTGGCTCCATCGAGGAAAAGATTTTCCAGAGGCAGGCGCACAAGAAGGCGCTGAGTTCCTGTGTGGTGGACAAGGAGGAGGACGTGGAGAGACACTTCAGCCTCTCAGATCTCAAGGACCTCTTTTCTGTCAATGAGAACACTATCAGCGACACACACGAAAAGTGAGTCTCCTATAGCAATGATGTGACTTGACTTGGATGGATCTCTGTCTCATACCACTGTCCTTCACATGAATTTGGATGAAAATTAGTGATCAAGATGGACTCTTCTGTCACAGTCCCACTGTAACATCTTGCTTTTTCTCCTTGGTGGGCCATAGAAGCAGTGCTGCAGTTATTATGGATTGATTTTCATTTTCCTGATGAAGTACTTGCTTGATATGAACAACTTTTATGTTAGCTTGCAAAAAATAATCGAACATCTCTTTGAGATGTTGCAACAGCATTGGGTTGGATATCCCAACCCATTCTGCGCATGCTTTTTGTGAATTGTGCAGAATGTTAACTTGGACAGATTTCCTGGGTTGTAGCAGAACACACTTTTTTCCTCCTGCCATTACTTCATAAAGTTTGTAATTCTACATTTTGTCATTCGGACATCAGCTTTAAGCACACAGTCTTATAGCAGCATGCCACCAAGTTTCATGTCATCCATTGTCTCAATGTGGTGTGGCATATCTGCAGGTTTAAGTGCCGGCGCTGCGTGAACAACATCCAGGTGCGGGGGCCGCCTCCAGACAGCGACTGCAACTCGGATCTGTCCCAGTGGCACCACTCAGCAGACAGGCGCAGTCTGCAGGATTCGGTGCTCAAGACCTGCTGGGACTCTGGTGTCTCCTTTGTATTCCACCACCATTCCCACGAAGAGCAGCGCAAGACTGTCTGAGGCGTCCCGCTCCTGCGGTTTCTCATCTGTGATTTCAAGACAGTCTCACCATTGACAGTGCCACCTGAGATTTGTCAGGAGACTTTCTGTTGTGGTTGTTACATGAGGTGTGACCTATGCAACTGGCAGCCCATGTGAAGTTGAGGGCTCGTGTGATGAGTCTTGTGAGGTGGAACTTCTTGGTCTATGACATGAACAGGACACTTGAGTCAGTCACTGGACGATTGGTTCCTTGAAGCAGGATCTTCTTTCGGGTGATGATTACATGACTCACTACAAGAGTCTCTTGGAGTGTGTGTGTGTGCGTGTGCATGTGCGTGTGTGTGTGAGTGAAAGAATGGTGGGAGTGAGGGGATGTGTGTGAGTTAGTGAATGTGTGTTATATTCTCTATTAATTTCTTACTCTTCATATGAACATTTCTCTGAATGAATGAAGAGAAGACTTGATAGGTTAAAAAAAGAAGAAGTATGGAAACATGAAAGGCAAGGCATTCCCGGTGAAGCAAGCCTTGTTCTGTGAGCAACCATGCATGGTTGAAGAAGCCAGGCAAACTAGTATGTGTCCAGTCATGCATCAGGCTTGGTCTGTGGCCAAACCCTGACATCCAGATTGACAGAGCATCTGGTGGCCAGGGCTGCCTGCCAGTGACAGCTGCAGTCTTGCTGGCATGGCAATGTTCCTGCCAGTGAGCATGAGTTCATCACTGAACGCTCTGTCATAGGTCATGTGNNNATTAATACGCGAGAAAAAATGGAATACGAAAATTACGCATCCCTCTGAAAAAATACGCTGAAAAAAATGCAGCTTCTGCGTACTCGTAAATGTGGAATTTCGCGCGATAAAGTCCATGTCTGGCACGCGTGGCCCTATCCAGAATGGCGATTTATATTTTTAACACTCGATTTATCCCCTAACCCCGGGTTATCTTGATGGGTGAGATAAGGTACGCTCGTCAGAGGATCCTAGGTTGTGCTTTGCTATATATACTGGTTTCCACCCAAGGGAGAGCTGAACAGACAGTTGGAATCGTCTGAGTTTACTTTAGAGATAAAAATCGGGGTTATAATAACTCGCCGTTCTGGATCCAGGCCCTGTTTCCGTTAAAGTTTGCGTGGCACAGTCTCTGCCCTTGTGGCTGTGGCTGGTTAGCGTCAGTCTGCGTCTGTGCGAGCACGCTCACGGTCACCATGAGTAGAGTAGAGTAGAGTAGATTCGATTCTTCGGCTTGTTTAAGCGTCCAGGGCCTGTTGCTGATTCTCGTGGCTCTCTGGCTGTATTTTCATTGTTCTTATGGATACTGGTCTTTTGACCAGGCTTAGTCTAGACCTAGTCTCTCTCTCTCTCTCTCTCTCTCTCTCTCTCTCTCTCTCTCTCTCTCTCTCTCTCTCTCTCTGTCTCTCTCTCTCTCTCTCTCTCTCTCTCTCTCTCTCTCTCTCTCTCTCTCTCTCTCTCTCTCTCTCTCTCTCTGTCTCTGTCTGTCTCTGTCTGTCTGTCTGTCTCTCTCTCTGTCTCTCTCTCTCTCTCTCTCTCTCTCTCTCTCTCTCTCTCTCTCTCTCTCTCTCTTTCTCTCTTTCCCTCTTTCTCTCTCACCTTCTCTCTATGTGTGTTTGTGCGCGCGCGCGCGCGTGTGTGTGTGTGTGTGTGTGTGTGTTTCTTGGTTGTTTTATCCAACATGCACTGTACTGAAAATCATAGGCTTGATCACTTTAAGTTCCTGGAGGATATATGGTAAGCAAATGTTTTTGGAAAAGGTTCCGTATCCGTGCGGTATGGCTACCGAATTTTTTTTGTAGGTAGCCGTACGGCCTCGTACGGTTACCCAGCTGCGTGTTTGGATATATCAATAACATAACTCCATCCCACGTTTGACTCTCAACGGGTGGTCCCTACGCCCTAACTCCAGGGCCCAACGCTGATGTTGGACACAAACGTGACAAAAAGTAACGCGTCCGGGTTTAGGTGAAACAATGCCTTCTGTGTCCTTGCCTCATCCAAATCGCGAGATGACTGCGGAGAGTGACTGTGGGTTCCACAGGCCTAGGGCCAGTGACCACCGCACTTTTCGCAGTGTGATTGCTCCACATTGTTCGTGTTTATTTATTCGGTTATCTGCAGCACAACGGCTGCCTTGTGCTCCCAGAACTCTTTGACAGAACCCTTTCTAGCGTTCCTTTTGTCTTTCGACTGCTGCTCAAACTTTTGATTGTATGCGTTTCGGTAGCATCACCGTTTCTTCAGAGAAGATTAATTTGCGCAGTTGAATTGCGATTTTGATTGTTTAGCCGCTTGGATAGTTTGAATACTGTGTGTGTGATGCTCTAGTTGCAAACATAAACAGTGTAACAGTAATGACGGTGAAACTCCCCGGACAGGCAAAGTCAGTCAGGCGGGGTGGCGGGTGCGGCCTAGGCTGAGCGCTATCAGGAAAACCTGTCGACGATTTCATGGAGTCAGTCTGCGTCGACCACCATCGAGATCGAGTGTGCGTGTGGTCAAGGGGGAGTTAACTCTTCACTTACATTGCCACTTCAAAACTTTTTTGTCTCGCTGACTGACTGCGGAGTATCATGTGTGCAAACCAAAAGCTGCATTAAAAAAATTGTCAGTCCGCGCAAAAAATACGCACAGTTTTTAAAAAATACGCATTTCTGAACCAGTGAGTACACAGAGGCAAAATGTGGGGTACCCAGGTCTGGATGTGTGTGAGTTAGTGAATGTGTGTTATATTCTCTATTAATTTCTTACTCTTCATATGAACATTTCTCTGAATGAATGAAGAGAAGACTTGATAGGTTAAAAAAAGAAGAAGTATGGAAACATGAAAGGCAAGGCATTCCCGGTGAAGCAAGCCTTGTTCTGTGAGCAACCATGCATGGTTGAAGAAGCCAGGCAAACTAGTATGTGTCCAGTCATGCATCAGGCTTGGTCTGTGGCCAAACCCTGACATCCAGATTGACAGAGCATCTGGTGGCCAGGGCTGCCTGCCAGTGACAGCTGCAGTCTTGCTGGCATGGCAATGTTCCTGCCAGTGAGCATGAGTTCATCACTGAACGCTCTGTCATAGGTCATGTGTGCTTCTTTTCAGTTAGGTGCTGTAGGAAAAGCAGCTACAGTGTGCATTGTGCTGGTGAATACAAGACAAATGGAGAAAATGCTGTGTGTGTGTGACATTGTGTGTGTGTGAGTGATACATGTATCATACAGTGTGTGTGTGATACATGTCATACAGTGTGTGTGTGTGTGTATGTTTCATACAGTGTGTGTTTGTGTGTGTGCTTGTTTGATATTGTGTGTGTGAAAGTGTGTGTGATATAGTGTGTGATACATGTCATACAGTGTCTGTGTGTGTGTGTATGTGTCATACAGTGTGTGTTTGTGTGTGTGTGTTTGATAGATATTGTGTGTGTATGAATGTGAGCGATACATGTGTCATACAGTGTGTGTGTGTCATACAGTGTGTGTTTATGTGTGTGTGTGTCTTTTATATTGTTTGTGTGTGTGAGTGATACATGTATGTGTCATACAGTGCGTGTGTGTGTGTGTGTCATACAGTGTGTGTTTATGTGTGTGTGTGTGTGTGTTTGATATTGTTTGTGTGTGTGAGTGATACATGTGTCATACAGTGCGCATGTGTGTGTGTGTGTGTGATACAGTGTGTGTGTGTGATACAGTGTGTGGTGCACAAGTCAGAGTTAGAGGAGAGAGAGAGAGAGTCTTAGAGTTGTTTCTGTTCACAGATTGACAGAAAATGGGCTGTGGTATGATGCTTCTACTGCAAGAAGCATGAATGCAGTGCTACTTTGTTTCTTATGCTTACAGCTTAGTCTCAGTTTTGGTGTAAGAATTCTTTGCTTTGTTTCATTGATTAGTATGGCAATGGCCTGGCTTGTAGTACATGGCTGTGGCAAGTGATTTAGGCACAGGGTATGGAAAGATTAGGCAGTCTTTGATTTGTCTGCCTTGTAGAGAGAGCTGAAACTTGTGAAAGTGGTGGGACTGAAAATTCTTATAG